>OZ020178.1:6773187-6861231 GCA_963971145.1 Sussaba pulchella
TGTTGAAACGATTGGAAAGTTCTCGACAAACGAGTTTTAGAGATTTTTGTTGTAGAAGCGGAAAAAACAACTGCCCACACACACACAGACATGGGATGGCTGAATTATTGAACGAGATAATACCGTAGTAATTTCACTTGTTCGGTGTTCGGTTGCTCTATCTGCGTGTTTCGAGCAACCGTGATAAGGCCGATAAGGCGTTGGAGAATAGCATTTAAAGTGCCAATAGTAGGGGGGGGGGCAGAGGAGGGTTGAGATTGGAGATTGATGTATCGAACACAAGAAATTTTTCTGAGGCATTGTTGGTCTTGATATATTTTTTTTTATTCAACTTTTTTTTCATCGCAGGGCATTGAAATAATAATAATAACTAATCAATTAATTTTTTTTTTCTAAACCCAGATAAAAATACTTTCCGAGCGAGATCTTTGTTCAAATAATTTTTAACAAATTATTTTTTCATCGAACAATTATCTAAAATGCAAAAATTCAATTGGGTTATTTATCGTTAGAGCACAAGTTTTTCTAGCGATTTTTTATCGCCAATTGTAGATTAATCTGAGTGGGCGAGTCTGATAACAAAATTGATATTTGTTACGGAGAAAAATATCGTAATAGATTGATTAAAAAATTTTAATGGATCAAAATAATTAATCCGATTCCAATGGAATGTATGGTTCTAATGCATTCGTTCGTTCGATCACATGTTCACAGATCACCGGAGTCGTGTTTATATCGGTCGGAAGCGTAATACTCGGCCAGTACAATGGTTACAGTAATTTTGTCGACGGTTGGTTCCTCGCGGTGCCGGTTCTCATGATAATCGTCGGCATAATAGTCTTCCTCGTGTCGTTCTTCGGATGTTGCGGCGCAGTCAAGGAAAATCATTGCATGATAATTACGGTAAGCATCGGACTTTGTCCATCGGCAAAAAAAAAAACGTATTACAAAAAAATAACTGAAGAAAAAAAGCATTGAAAAAAAATTTCCCACAATTTATTCAAGCTTATAAAACTGAGTCATTTAAATGTCATTGAATTTTGTTATTAACGATTTATGCAACGCCTTTGCGAACCGCAAGAAAATGATTACGAGAAAAGTAGCAGAAAAATCATTGAAAAAATTGTTGCTCACAATTTATTCAAGCTTTGAGAATGGAAAATGTCATTGAATTTTATTCTCTATGATGTTTTATTTTTTTTTTCAACAAGTTCTCGGTTCTGCTGCTGATTATATTCGCTCTGGAACTCGGTGCCGGTATCTCCGGATACATGATGGGCGGCGAGGTCGGAGCGATGCTACAAACTCGCTTCAACGAGACGATGCCGCTCTACAAGAAGGATTTGAACATTCAAAAATCTTGGGACGTTGTCCAGCACGACGTGAGTAATTAAAATGCATGGATTTTTTTTTTTTTTTATTTTTTTTGTCATCTAATTTATACGATTTTGCAAATTTTTAGAAGATTTTTTTTTTGGACTTAGGATCGTGTGAGATATGGTTTTTTTTTTTAATTGAAAATTTGCAATTAGACATCGAGATTTTCTTCTCTGTTTATTTTTTTTTTTTATGGCTGATTTTATTTTTAATTTTGGAAATGATTTTATTTGAGATTTCTGAAATGACGATTTGGAATTTTTTAAATGTCTGTAAGAGTTTGGAAAATAAATGTACCGACTGTGAATGTTCTACCTGGAATTTCTGAAATGACCATATAACATTTTTGATACATTTCGAAATTTCTAAAATAAAAAATTCCTTGAAAATAAAAATAATATGTATGTCTACAAGGTTCCGAACGGCCATATAAAGTTTTCAAAAAATCTCTACACTCTGTCACTTCCATTTTAAATCAATCTAATAACCCTATACAGTTTCTAAAATCCCAAATACTTCCAAAATCGCTAAAAAATCAGCATAAATTCCATTTCGCAAACGTCCGGTACTTCTCAAATAATTCTCCAAAGTCTCTAAAAACAGCCGTAAAAAATTTCTACAATACCCAAAATTTCCCAAATCTCTCTCTAGAACTTCCAGAACGTCCGTACAAAATTCAAAAAAAAATCGGACGCCTCAAAAACGTTTAAAATTAAAAAAAAAAAAAACTTCCAAAAAATATATCAGTTTTATCGACGCAATGGTTGCATATTATATACGATACATACAACTAATAACAACAACATGACCAACATAATTCTAAAACCTACTGAATATTTTCCGAACCAACATCGATACTGACCACACCCAACAAAACTCTCGTTAACACCGTTCTCCATCAATTCGTCTACTCCCATTTCCTCCTCGCTCTCTCCTTATTTCATCCTTCTTCCTCCCCTCCCTCCCACTCCCCCTTCATATTCATTGCATTTTGCATCGGTCGCGAAACCGACTATTCCATTCGCGATCCAACCAGGTGGCCGTGAATATTTAATTCCCCAACGATCGACCATCCACGTTCGCAATGAAATATCCTCACGCATTACGATGACGATTACATCGTGGACGGACTACTTACTCGTCTGGGACGAACCCTTAAAGGGACAATGGACTGTCGGTTGTCGGTCTGCGTTGTTACGTGCATGTCCCGCTCTGTACACGACGTGTTCTCGTCCCCTTCCTCCCCCACCTTGACGTATGTTGAGTCTTGGCAGCCACGGCAACACCAATGGCAGGAGCAATGGCTTGCATTTTTTTTAAATTTTTTTTTTAAGGGCACTGTCGTTGCTCGGTTATCGTTAATCAATATATCCGACACGTTTCTGCCACCCTCGACATCACCGTTCTTAGTTGTTATGTCTTAACACGTTTCGTACGTGAAACTTTTGCACGCCTTTTTCGATAACGACGACGACGACGACGAGGATGAGGACTTCCTGGTCGTTTCGCACGTTTGTTCACAACGTTTTGCAAGCAATATTTTTTTATGACGAACGGAGATTCAGCGTAACGGAGATTGATGTTTATAAATTATTTACTGGGATCGTGGGTTATTTTTAGGGTTGTGGGGTTTAAATAATTTTGGCGAACGAAGTTTTTTTCGACGAGCTGGTTTGTTGCGTTTTCATTTGTTTGGTTTGTTTATTTGTTTATTTGTTTATTTGTTTGTTTTTATTGTTGTATGGTTTTTGGGGGACTCGGATTTTTATTTTCCGTTTTTACGTTTTTTTTTTTTAGTTTGAGCCTGGCGTAAAATCTGACGTTGCGATTATTGATTGAATGGTTTTTAAATGGTAGAAATTTTGTAGATTTTTATTTGAGATTGTGAGATAAAAAACTAAGATGATATTTTTTTTTTTTAATTATTTTTTGACGTGGATTTTGGATGGGAGATTTTGGATAAAAATTGAGGACGGAAAATGTGTTGAAACTTGTAGAATTGGCTGTAGCGTTTTTGTTGTTGTTGTCTTGTTTGCTTTTTTTTTAGATTTTTTAATTGACTATTTCTAAAACTCGAGGGACAACCATTTTTTCGAACAACGATTATTATACAAATAAATTCAATTTAATTCAATTAAATACTAAATTTAATTCAATATTATTGAATAATACATTTTATTGAATCAAAAAAATCTTCAAATTCTTCAATTTTTGAATCTTCAAAAATTCTTCGTAGTCGGGAATGAAAACGAAATTGGTAATAGAAATTAGCAGATTATTCATTCGAAAACAAAAAACGAGAAAACTTGCGTGACAATCGATAAATTTTAATACCAAACTCAAGATCAATTGAATATTCAATATTTTGTACGTGAATGCTGTCGTGACGAGTCTGCGATCGATGTCCGTGAAAAACAAATAAAATAAAATAAAATAAGGATAGACGGAAAGACAGAATAAAAAACCAGTCTAGACCACGAAGAATTGCAAGTATTTCGCGGAGGGTTGAGGTTGAGGATGGTTGTGTCGACAAGCCACCGAGAGAGGGATAGAGAGAGAGAGAGAGAGTAAAAAAATAATGAGGGTTGAAAAGGTTTCAAAACAGGGGTGTAATCGCGTGTCGGTAATGATTATTGCATGTCCAAGTGCAGTTTGGCTACCATCGGGTTCTTCGAAACCAGTTTTTGCTCGCTCTTTTGTTTTTTTATTATTGCATTCGGTCGCATAACTTTGTTTCGTTCGAGAGATTGAAATCATTCAAGCCTGTCGATTGTTTGGGCGAAATTTGTTTTCCCCCTCGATTATTTTTTCCTTTTGATTAAGATAAGGAACAAAAAAAGCGACGTGAAATATCGAATTCTAATTGAATTGTCTTTTTTTTAGTATTCATTGTTGTTTCTTCATTTATTTATTTATTCATTCGTTCAGGTTATTTATTTACTTATTGACTCATTTATTTATTTTTTCCGTGAGAAATAATTCTTGTATCATGATTAACGGTCAAAAAGTCATGAGAATTTGCAAATCTTTGGTTCAACGAGATTTGGGTTTGAAGGATTTGGATTTTATGTGCTTTCAATTTATTTCTTTTGACATTTTATCGAAACAACGATTAGACAATATCGTGCAAAAAGCGAGGATAAAATGCGCTCCGCATAATTTCTGCTATCAGACCTAATAATCTTATCATTCTTGTCATCATTTATTTAATTTAAACAAAACAATAATAAAACAATAGAAATTTGAATGGAAAAAAAGAAAAATATGGTTAAAAACATAATAAGTAATACACCAAATTCTAAAGTTTAAAGTTAAACTCAAGCAAAACAATTTGGGAAACAATTACAGGCCCCAGAAATTAACATAAATAAAACCACAGTCTATTTTAATATGAGAAAACCATTTTAAAAAACAATAATAATGATGAAAATAGAAATAATACAAATATTAATAACAATAATACGATGATAATATGATAATAATATGACAATAATATGATAATAATATTATAATAAATGGAAAGTAAAAGTAGAACGAATCGAGAGAGTGAGAGTGGAATCCAACGATGAATGTTCGAGTAGGAGAGGAGCCAACGACCGGGCAATGCAGTCTCTGGCGAAACGGCTCACCGTGTACCAATTTGTTCGTCTATATAGCTCGAACAGTTTCAACTCGACTTTCGTTTCAATGTCTCGTTGCGAATAGTCTCGCCATCGCGGAGAAAGAGACGGAGAAAGTGGGAGAGAGAGAGAGAGAGAGAGAAAGCGAGGGAGTCTGATCTTTCGTGGACCGATTTTCCAACGGAGTTTGATAATTTTTCGTTTCGAGCCTTTAAACGATTTTCCAACGGAGTTTTCAGATTTTTCGTTTCGAGCCTTTAAACGATTTTCCAACGGAGTTTGCAAATTTTTCGTTTCGAGACTTGAAACGATTTTGCAATCGACACGAAAACGTGGATAAAATTAAGACAGAGAGGTTGAAATCCATTCGAGTAATTTTCGTTGATGAAATGATGAAACGCGATCGAGAATCGATGGAAGAAAAAAATAGGAGGAACATTTTTGCAGACGAGTTTCGATCTCTCGAATGATTTGATTTAATCTTTCGAGCACTTCGAAGGTCGACGACATCGTTTTTGTTTTCTTTTTATTTATTTTTTCTCTTTGGTTTCGATGGCGTCGGACGGATTGAGATTGAATGACCGATCGAGAGGTATGAAGAAGTATCGATTTGTACGAATCGATTGTGAGAGCCTTCTCAATGGGAATTATATTTCACCCGGTTGGGAGGGGAGGAGAAGAGGGCTCAAATTTCCATCGATATTTAAACCTCGACGATCTCATGTCGGTTTCGATTATTCCAAATGATTTATATTTATATATTCTTTTATTTTCATTTTTCTATCGTTGCAATTTCTAAGCCACTGAAGAAGAAAATTTCTGCAACAATTTCTGATGGAAGAAAGATATGCAACGTTAATTAACGAAGCAGAGATTATTAAGCTCTATAGATGGTTTATTTTAATTTATATTTAATTTATATATTTATCATAGTTATATTTATATCATATAATTATTTTCCATTCTATTCCTTTTTTCGTAGTTTCTCGTTTGCTCTTTTGGGTTTTTACGTTGAGCCTTCGTAGCTATTTTTGTTTATTCGATCGATTATAATAATTTATTTCTGTTTATTCGATCGATTATAATAATTTATTTTTGTTTATTCGATCGATTATAATAATTTATTTTTGTTTATTCGATCGATTATAATAATTTATTTTTATTTATTCTATCGATTACAATAATTTATTTTTCTTTATTCGATCGATTATAATAATTTATTTTTGTTTATTCGATCGATTATAATTATTTATTATTGTTTATTCGATCGATTATAATAATTTATTTTTCTTTATTCGATCGATTATAATAATTTTTTTCTGTTTATTCGATCGATTATAATAATTTATTTTTGTTTATTCTATCAATTATAATAATTTATTTTTCTTCATTCGATCGATTATAATTATTTATTTTTCTTTATTCGATCGATTATAATAATTTATTTTTATTTATTCGATCGATTATAATTATTTATTTTTCTTTTCACATATTTTTTCAGCTTAAATGCTGCGGCATCAACGGCGCGGCTGATTGGTGGGTTTCGCAGTACACCGATCCGTATTTGCCGGCTTCTTGCTGTCCCGAAATTCCGGCTGGTGGAGAGTGCGAGTTCAATGCGGTTAATGTCAGCGCCGATGGTTGTATGGGAAAACTTAAAACTTTTATCGAGCACAAAGCTGTTATTCTCGGCGCTGTTGGCATAGGAATTGCTCTTGTTCAGGTGATATGAAAAAAAAACAAAAACAAATAACTATTTTTAGCGTTTTAATCAATTGATGGAAATTTTTTTGTTGTAAAATTTATTTTTCTGGTTCTTGTTTCAAACAACTAACTTTGTTGGATGAATACATAAAACTTATTTGAATGATTTCAATGATTATATTTGAAAATAACATTTTTTAAGAATTATTATCATTTATTTTTTTATTTATTGTTTTTTTTTTTTTTTCATAAATGAATGTAAAATGAAATTTTTTTTTTTTTTTCAGCTGATCGGCGTAATCTTTGCGTGCTGCTTGGCTCGATCGATTCGTCGCGAATACGAGACTGTGTAAGCTCTTTGAAACAAACAAACAAACACGGAAAAAGATAATTATAATTTTTTTTTTTTTTTTTTTTCAATTTGTCCGTCACTCACTGAAAATTAATCTCATGAGCAATTTTATTACATCGCGCTTAAACGTGTGCACAATTTTATCATGGAGACGAAAACGCTGATGCACAACACGCTGTTGCAACGGAATTTTCAACGCTGCGATCTCGTTTCATTCACTATTTTTTAGCTGTCAGAATTTTTTCTATGACAAATATTTTTTAAATTCTTCTTCTATTTTTTTAAATTATTATTTTTTTTTTTTTTTATACACGATTTCTGTATTTTGCGCCATCACTTTTTTTTACGTATCTTTCGTGATTAATTGATGATCAATGTTTGATGTTCAATCACGTCTGTGCTGTTTATCAAATGCACATACGCACATGAGAAGAAAAAAAACACAATCGCGCTACGTATTTTAATTTCTTTTTCATCATCGCAAATTTTTTTTTTTATTTCTGTTAAATTAAACAAAAAATTTGTTTTTATACGCGAATAATTATTAAGGCGTTCGACACTTCGATATTTGTCGTCGTTTCATCGTCGACAGATTTATAAATCCTTGGATAATTTTCTTTTGGCAATGATTTTATTTGAAAAAATTGAAGAAGAGAAAAAAAAACGTCTTTGAGTTACATAAAAAAAGTTCGAAAAATGTGCCAATTGTGGAATCGTTGAAAACGATTCCGCATGCAATGAAAAAAAAAAAATACAATGCAAGAACGAACAAAAAAAAAATAATAAAAATGATGGATGGCTTTAAGTCTATTTTCTGTGTGATGCTGATGTGCCACATACGATCGTAAAATGTTGTATATGATACATATACGTTACGTGCTTAAAAAAGAAAAAAATTAATCGAATTTTCGATCGATTAAATTTTTGTGAGAAAAAAAAATTTATTATTTATCATTATTGCCATTATTATTTATCATTATTATCATTATTATCATCATTATTACCATTTTTCAACGTTTCGTCGATTCTCATCCCACTGTCAAATGGCACGCAGTACACGCGAACATCAATTTTTTTAATTTCATTCAATTTATTTCAATTTTATCCGAAATTTTATTCGCAACGGCAAAAAAAAAAATTCATAATCGATAAAAAATTAAAAAATGACGCAATTCATGGTCACAAAACATGTTCTAATTGTTGATATTTACATGCTTCAGAATACAAAATTGAGAGAAAGAGAAAGAAAAATACATGACGATGGGCGAGCCTGTGATCGAAAATTAAAAAAACAAACAAACAAACAAAAACCAACAAAAAAAAATAGATATGTATCAGCATGTGCTATCTATGTTTCGTCGATGTAACTAAATATCAACGTCGTGCTCTCAATTAAAGCCAACGAAGGAAAAGAGAAATAAAAAATGCAGAAACTTCAGTTCAACTACGAGTTCACGTGGAAAACGAGATGAGTCACTGATAAAAAAGAAAATGAGAGAAAGAACATGAAAGAGGATGATATGATAAAGAAAAGGCGATTGAGAGAGCGCTCATCGATCTCGACTCCAGTGTCAGCTTTAAACGAAACAAATAATGGAATAAATAGATATTTATATATATGAATATATATGTCATCTTCAGTTTCTTATGGCTTACGAGATATATCTATATATACATGAATATATGAATATATTGTAATATCTGTGTCAATGTAACGTAGAGAAAAGTAAGAGAGAGAAAGAGCGAGCGAGGTAAAGAAGTAGAAAAAATATAAAAACGAAAGAGCGACGAAAAAATAACGATAACACAACAAGTCGGGAATTAATATTTAGTCGAGAATTTAACGATTATTTATCTGGTAATATTACGATAAATAGGCGATTTATTCTGTTGTTTCTTACATTGTAAAAGTCTACGTAGCGTTAATATCCCAAACTTGAAAAAAAAATGAAAGAGAAAAATGAAAAACGTATTAAAAAAAAATGATTCGAACGAGTTGAAGAAAACAACCGACGTCACAGGATTACGGATATTTAGATTAGATTAGATGATTCGTCCCAGTGAATTGAAAAATTTCGCTGTTATCGTTCACAATCGAAGGCTCAACTTTGGACAACCGTGAGATTTTTTAAATTATTATTATTATTATTATTATTATTATTATTATTATTATTATTATTATTATTATTATTATTATTATTATTATTATTATTATTATTATTATTATTATTATTATTATTATTATTATTATTATTATTATTATTATTATTATTATTATTATTATTATTATTATTATTATTATTATTATTATTATTATTATTATTATTATTATTATTATTATTATTATTTTCTTATACTTTCCGTCGCAGAAAATCGAAATTTATCTTGCGAAACAATTCTTGTAACAAGGTTTGCAATCACTATTCGGGTATTTATATTTTTGCTGAATAATAACAATAATTATTATTTTTGCCCCTCGCCTGATTTATTATAAATGTATTATCTTCTTTTCTACTTTTTTTTCTACGCTGTTTTTAATGATGTACCGAATTATTTCGTCTGTATTTATCGCTTGTACATCGTTTTGCCGTTTGCAATTAATCGTCGAATGTTGGACGTTTATTTTTTCTTTTTCGGCCCTTCAGGCTTCGATCGCACAATTGCTGGCCCTGCGCTTTTGCCGCTGCTGCTTTGGTTAAAAAGAAAAAACGCATTTGAAAAGTGGAATGCAAAATCCCGGATTATTCTTTTTTTTTACAATTTATTTTTCATTTAATTTCGCAGCGAGAAAAGAATGCATCAATGTTTATCTTCTACGCACTTTATTTTATTATTAATTTCTTTATTATCGTGTGATTAATTTGTTTATTATTGTTCACAGAGTCTGGCACTAAAATTGTTTGCTGTGTTTGTGTAATAATTTATGTGCCACGTGTACGTTAATTTATAACGCTGTAAAAAACAACCAAAAAATAACGAAAACAAACGAAAAAAAAAAAAACACCCCATTGACTAGTTTCTTATTGTTGTTTAATTTTTGTGTGTGTTTGCTTTGCAACTATGAATTTTCGCAACAACGACGAAAGTCGCTAGAGCGGAGATTAATGAAGAAACAATTGTTGATTAACAGAAAAAAAAAAATAATAATAATTGATAAAATAAAAGCCAACGAATGAAAATGTACATTTTTTTGCAGCGAAACCACAGCTCACTGATCAGCCACTGGAAGGCATTGTTTCATGATAAATATTGTGAATCGCATCGTGCATTTCGATAGATGTCGTGATAGAGAAGTTGAAAAATGAAAACGAAAAAAAAAAAAAAAAAATATATATACCAATAATAATAATAATAATAATAATAATAACGAATCCGCCTCAAAAAATATCTCGAGATTCTTGATAATTGATGTGCTTGATTGTATTGAATGTATAGCGACGAAAAAAAATTACGTGAAAAGGAGGAATGATGTAACTCAACGAACGAGACGTTAAAAAAATAAAAATAAACTGCCAATTTATGCCAAAAAAATCAATTAAAAAGAAAAAACTAATGCTCGAAAGACATTTAAAGCTTTGAGAAACGAACTGAACTATTAAAATTGTTGTCAATTAAACTGCTTTAATCGTCGGTGCTCTAACAAAAACAAATTTTTTTTAAACTCGATCATGGTCTGATAAATTTGGTTTGGGTGATCATTTTTTGAAATTATTTATTTACTATAAGTGAGAAAAAATTGAAGAAAAAAAAACATCATTCCTCTTTGAATCATACACGAACATGACGCAGGCAACAATGAGCTATTATTTGTCTAAAATTTACGACTCGCGAGGATGAAAGAAGATGATAAAATAATGAAAAGGGGAACAAAACTACGACGAAGAAAATCGAAGGAAAAAAAGAGTCGTGTGAATTGTTTAACGATTGCCTCGCAGATTATTCACGCCAAGGCTGAACCAGGCCTCAAACTAGTCCAGGGATTGAGGCAATGGTCGAACGATTGTTGAATAATTGAAATGTAATTGAATAGAATTTTTTTTTTTTTTCGTTTATTTTTTTTTCTTTATTTTTTTGTTTTATAATATTTCTGTCGATGAATCGTCAATTGAGCGCCACTACATCGTTTCAATCTTGTTATACAGAACTTGAATCAATCTAATCGAGAAAAGAGTAACGCATTGAAATTTTAATCGTCCTAGCTTATTTAATTTTATCCTTCGTGGTCACGAAATTCGATTGAATGATTTAAAAAATATATATTTGCCAATATTTCCGTAAATTTTTGTAATTTTAAATGTTGAAGTTTGAAGAAATGACAAATTTAAACACAAATTGATTTTTTCTACAAATTATTTCGTCAATTACCATTTTTTTTTTTACGTTTTAGAGTAATTTTTTTCAATTATGAATTTTATGACAGAAAAATTTTAATTCGTTCGCAGAAAAAATTGATTGAAGCAGGTTTGTATTACTATTGCGACTAAATTATTATCATTAAACAGTTTAGAGATCGATAAACTCAAAAATGACGCTGTGAGATTCGATGAGCACCACAGGATCAATTTTTTTAATCGTCAATTTTGACCACAGAGGATTAAAAATTATTTTTTGCTCATACAAATATCAATTACGACAACGAGAACCGTAGAAGCGATTTATGCACTCTCTTGACTGATTCTTGATGATCGCTATCACGAAGAGATAACGCCAATTATTGCGTATGATTCGAAACACGAGAAACAAAAATGCGTTATACAAACGAAAAAAAAAAAAAAACAAATCTAATAAAAACATGGCTTATTGCTTCTGCCACAGTGACTTCAAATCGACCAAGTCGAGTGTACCTAATTCAATACGCATTATTATCGATTTCAAAAATTATATAGCAGTATATACATATACATATATATTATTTACACCAAGAAAAAAAAAATATATATATATTATACACTTTGCCGGACACGTTTTGTGTTTATCATAATAATAACAATAATAATAATAATAATTAATACGACGTAATGAAGATTTTGTTGAAAAATCATTAGACTATCTATAAATCCTCACGCATACACTCGACGATTATTTTTTCTATCCAAAAAGTTCAAACGACAAAGAAAAATGGAAAAAAAAAAAAAACTTTTTCCCTTTGAAAAAAACACTATTGTTTCATTATTTTTTTAACAAAAAATATTTTTATTTATATCTTCGTCTCTTAAAAGAAAAAAAGATTGTTTTTTTTTCTTTTTAATGGAAAAAATTGTTTCCATAAATGACTCGGACGAGAAATTGCAATAAGCTAAGTCGGTTGAATTTTCTTTTTCTTTCTTTTCTTTTTTTACTTTCCTCTGTGAAACGTTGCACGCGGCGTAAGCCGATGGGGGAATTGTCCAAGGTGGGAAGCTTCTATGACGTAGCTCTCTCAATAATAGAGAGCTTGCGGTGTCAGTGAACTCCCCCATATTGATCCTTTTTGCTCTGTGCTGACCGTTTTCCCAAGCCCGTTTGTGGAACGTTGCACAATTGTCATTAATTCTCGGGCCTCGATGGATTTTTTTTTTCGCGATAACGACGAACACGATTATTCGATACGGCGATACGGAGACGAAGAAAAAAAAAAGGAAAATGAAGGATAATATGATTTTTTCATGGATTATTGCAACGAAAAAAAAGCCACGAGAATTGAATCGATGCAAGGCGAGGAAATTAAAATGGGGTGGCTAATTTTTCCTTTGGAAAATTGCGAGAAAAATTTAATTCAGTCGGAAAGGTTTGAAAAAGAAAAGATTGTTTTTTTTTTTTTTTAATTTGAAAAGATGAAAAATTTTGTGATTTCTGGCCTCGATGGGAAACGATTCAATTAATTAATTAATGTGCATACAAATGCATTTAGTTCGATGAATTTATTTTTTTTTCGATGGAGTTTTTTTTAATTCGTTTATGAAATTAACGAAATGAGATTATTCGCAAAAAAAAATCGATTGACTATCGAACAAATTTTGATTTTATTGGAAAGAAAAAACGTGGATAGGTACGTGTTTGAATAATTGTGTTTTCTTTTTGTTTATCATTTTTATATCGTTTAATCAATGCAAATCGCTTCGTTTTTCAATATTAATCGTAATTGATAATCATTAATAATAATAATAATGATATTGACAATGATAATTATAGTGATAATTAAATGTAATGATAATTCATAGTTAAAAAATACCATTGTAACGCACGTGTCCAAAGTTTCGCTCTATTGTCAATGACGAAAACATATTACGAATTTTTTTATTAGTCTTTTCATTTATTTATTTTTTTAACTTTATTATTCTTAATCAAGATTCGGTCTATGAATAATATTCTACGTTGGTCCATTTGTAATTTTCTCAATAACCAAGACAACAAAACAAGACTGAAACGCGAAGATTTATTATAAACAGTATTAAAAAAAAAAAGAAAAATTATTAAAATGAAAGCGGAGTTTAAAAAAAAGACAAAAAAATGATGGTTGAGAATCGATCGCGGATGAAATATCGAAAGCGAAAGACAAACATGAAACGCCAAGAACAATATTGGTATTTTAAATACAAAATATACATTTTTTTCGTCCATTTTACAAGAAACAAAAAATAAAAAACAAAATTGTTCAACTATTTTGGCTTCTTACACGCGCCACACGTAGACACAGGTAGAACACGAAAAAATAAAAAAAACTTATCGTTATTATACACGTGTTATATCGTAATTCAGCGTGAAAAATAATAAAAATAAGTCGATAATTAAGATGCAAGAAAAAAAACGAAGATTAGAAAAGAAAAAAATATATATAAAAGCTTTTAACGAATGTTGCATCGTTGAGCGAAAATATTAATAATTATTTTTTGGGTTATATGTGTGTATATATAAATATCTGTATGTATAGATATTTATATATACATGTGTATATGTATGTATTGCTCTACTGTGAGGAGCCAACGACTCGTCTATAGCACATACTATTTGTCTAGCTTTTATGGTATATGAAATAAATTAATTATAACGACTGGGACGAGTCTTTATTTATTTCAACGATTCAAGGATAATTGCATTTGTTTCCTCTAATCCTCCGGCTGTATTATTCTCAACAGGACCAAATTTATCATCAACCGATAAATTTTTATTTATATTTCTTTTATTTGCTATTTTATTAATTATTTTTTTTTTTAAATTTTGATTTGTGATTTTTGTAACAATTTGTGACTATTTTGTTTTTAATTTTTTCAGAGCATCGGTTGCAAATTAATCAAGAATTAATATTCTTTTTCTTTGATTTGTATCTTTTTATTTTAACAAGCAAATATCGAAATTCTTCCAATATCAAGTAGATTCATTATTTTTATAGAGATTCGGCAATCTGTATTTTTTTTTGGTTTTGCAATTATTTCGCTAATATTTTTGGTTGTTTTTTCGGATCGTTAATTTTTTTTATGCAGAGAATCTTTGGATGCTGTCAAAACGTTGAGATTTTTCAGGGTAAGGATGAAAAAAAATGTTGATCCGTCGTTCGAAGCGGATGTTTTGATGCAGGACTTCTCTCTGGTTCGATATTGAACTGATTTATATCGAATCCAAATCCAATCGATATTAAACAGATCAAAATCTTTCAATTAATTCAGATCTGGTTAATCTTCTTTCCTTTTTTTTAACAAATTAATAACTAATTTTTCCATTAGTTTGTTTTTTTCTTTTATTTATTTATTCATCAAGCAGATATCTAGGCGTCGAAGTTTGTGAATTATTTACAAAGAGGCCTCTCACATAGCAATCGTAGTTCCTGTATCGCAAAATTTTCTCGAGCATTGATACAAAAAAAAAATCAATACGATATATCATAGCGATAATAATTTTTTTTCATCAAAATATGTATTTAAAAAATTAAAAAAAAAGTTTTTAAAACTCGACGATGGATAAAAGTGTGACGAAGAGGATTTACAATGATTTTGTTAATGAATAGGAAACGAAAGATTAAATTCGAGCCTTTTTTCATAGCAACGACGTAACGTGAGCTGCAAAAGTTGGTTTTAAAAAATAAAAAAACGAATATTAATAGATTTAAAAAAATCACAATGTGGCAGCTGGGGGAGGCAAAAAAAACACGTCAGAGGGTGAAGTACTTCTGCAATAATGGCGCGAACTGCATACATTCGATTTACTCGCAGCAATATTTTGACTGAACTGTTTTATTGCATCGGATAACAAAAAAAAAGGAAGAAAAATGCACGAAGGGAAAATGAGGAAAAAAATTATTTACGTTTGCGTACGAGGCTGCGAAATGAAAAAGAATTGTAATAATAATAATTGGCAAATGGGATTGCGGCTCGTGATAATGGAAACGAGGCGAGAAGACTGGAAAATCGAAATCTTGCGCTGGACCGGCTTCAAAATTTTTAATCAATTTTTTGTTGCTTGTTAGAGAAAAATCAAATTTAGTAGCAGAGTTGTTGACAAATATTTTAATCACCATTATTTTAAAGCGAAGAAAAAACACAGAATTGATTTAAAAACCACAACAAAGGTCTGTGAAATTTGTCACAAAATTTCGGGGTTTTTCACACGTACGAAAAAAACAAAAAATCAAGTAAGGAGCGAACAAAAAAATTTCCAAAAAAGAAGGTAAGATATATTCAACGTCCGTACATGACCATTCGACTTTGACACGCGTACCACTTCGATACAAACCCAAGCACACATTATTCTTACAATTAATCGTTTTGTGATTTTTATTTATTTTTTCTTTTTCTTATTTATTTTTTTTTTCCAATTTTTCTTTTTCTTTTTATTCGTTTACGATGCTACGGTATAATGGATGTAGATGTATATATTGTACGAAACAACGAAGAAGAATGGATTTCACAGAAGGAAACGGACGAATTGAAGAAGAAAAAAATGTATTTGAAAAAGAAGAAAAAAAATTATGTAGAAATTTTAAAAAGAAAAGGAAAAAACGTGATATATTTATTTACAATTACAATGATTCGAGCGAATGTACGTTTTTCGGTCTGTTCGTATTTTTTTTTTTTTTTGTTTTTTGTTTCTTCTCCCTGTTCGTTTTTATTTTTATTTAATTCTTTTTTTTGTTTTTTTTTTCATCATTCGTATGGTCGTTTCTCGAACGGTGCGAGGAAACTCCAGCAGGAACAAGTATTGTATCAACTATATATCTATTATTACTAATGGAGATGAAGCGCACATTTCATTTTATTTTTATTTTTATTTTATTTTTTTTTTTTTGTTATTATATCGCAGAAATATTTCCATTGTTCTTTCATTCGCGAATATGAGTAATTGTTTTCTTTCTTACTTATTTTTTCATTATTTATTTTTTTTTGGATGTTGATAAGAGTCGCGATTTGTTTTTTGTTTTTTTTTTTTTCGTTTTTTAGTCTTTCCGGGGAGCGTAATTTAATTTTTTTTTTCTTTTCTCTCAATTTAAAGCGTTATTACAAAAATATTCGGGAAAACGAGAAAGTATTTTATTTATTTATTTTTTTGCTTTCATTCTTTCAAACATCAGTTTACGTCTCGTTTTTTGTTTTCTTCGTTTTTTATTTATTTGTTATTTATTTTTTTTTTACTCTATGCTCGCGCGAATTATCAATTATTTTCGTTCTTCACTGCAATTTGCATTTGCATTTTCTTAAACACTAAGAGCCTAACTTATAATTTAGAAGTATTTTTTTTTTCCTTTTAATTTTTTGTTTCGTTTATTGAAATTAGTAAATTTTTTTTTGTGTGTGTGTTTTTTTTAACTTCTTTAATTCCAGCCGCACGATTTTATGAACGATAAAACGTTCATCGTCGCGAACAATTTGGCCAGGTCGCGTTTCGTATCGTTTAGTGATCGTATCCTATTTAAAAAATAAAAAAGAAAACCAGAAAAACCGAAAAAAATGAGAAAAAATTGCCAAACGAGCTGCCTATCGCAAATGGCGGTTTTGTGCGCCATTGAAATACTACATTTTCATGAAATTAATCGATTTTATTTTCCATCCCTTTTTTTATCATTTCAAATATTTCCTGTTTTCATCGTTAAGTTCTTTCTTTCCGGGATCGCTATTTTTTTTCTTCGATTAAATTATCGTTATCGAGATGAGAAAAATAGAATGAAAATAAAAAAAGAAAGAAAAAAATGCCTGCGAAAATATATAAAAAATAATGACTAATAATGAATAATGATTAATAATGTAATAATGTATTTTTCCTTTCGCTCCATTCGTACGTTTTAGGCACATTTCCACGCACACGATTGAACACGAATATTCGTTCGAAATCGATCGAATCCGAGCGAATTCTCGACGGAAAGAAAGAAGAAAAAAAAAACCAAGCGCCATCACAGGATAACGATCGAACTGTTCTCTCGATTTTCGTCTGTGGAAGACCGAATCGAAACGCGAAATATTTCTCAAAAAAAAAAAAAAATAAGGAAAAAAATTCATCGGTGTTGTAGTTTGTTTTTTTTTTTTTCATTTACGTTTATCCTTTTTCTTTTTGACGAACTCGCGAGAAGACAGCTCTTGCGCCATTTACGACGACGACAGTTTATTGGCATGAGGCTCTCGGCGGAAAAATTTATTTTTCCTGAATTTTTCTGTTTTTTTTTGTTTCTTTTTTTTTTCTTTAGCATTACGAGAAATTATTATTTAGTGGATATATATATATATATATACATATATATATATGTAGACATATTTTTTTGTGAATATGTTTATATATGTATGTATATATAATTTATATTTATATTGACGATAGCTCATGTGGCATAACGTTTCGTCCACAGTCGCGCTATGCGATCGTGTTCCTCGCGATTTTGCAGATATTGCGTTGCTATACTGCCCACCAGT
Source organism: Sussaba pulchella (assembly GCA_963971145.1). NCBI lineage: Eukaryota > Metazoa > Arthropoda > Insecta > Hymenoptera > Ichneumonidae > Sussaba > Sussaba pulchella. The sequence goes on from OZ020178.1 coordinate 6,791,109, forward strand.
GGATCGGCTGCAAAAAAATAAAAATTGGTAAATATAAAATATAAACACAAATGTGATATGATATGAGGACGTTTAAAAACAAAGATTTTTTTATTTTTATTTTGAACTACAAAAATCTTTTAATATGCACGAAGACGGAAATTTTGGTACAAAATTTAGCTCGTGATATTAATATTTGAAGACTCTCATCGACTTTGAAGATTTTTCATTTAAAATACGCAGGAAAAATTTGTTTTTGTCGCAAATTTACTTCTATTCAGTAGCATTCAGCTCATCGTCATTACTACCAGGCTTTTTAGTTGGAGAAGTGACGCATTTTGGAAAGTACCTACATGAACATTTTTTCTCTTTTCTAATTTATTAGTTAAGTCGATTTTTTTTCGAAAAATTACGTATTTTAAGTGGAAAATCACCTTTTCTGGGTAAAGAATGAACTTTTGAAGAAAAGTACAGGAACAATTTTTTGTAGAAAATTTAATTTCCTGTGAAAAAACTTGTTTGCTATTTTTTTACAAATCGATTATTTTACGAGTTATTCCGGAAAAACCAATAGAAATTGACGAATATCGCGCTGCTGAAATCTCAAAAAGATATCCCAAAATTGTTTCCAACGAAATATTTCAACGTTGAATAATTGTAGGACGATCGAATTTCAATTGAATTTGTAGGTTTTTATTTCAATAAATTTGGTCGGAAAATAATTAAATGTTAAATAGCGTGAACATAAATTTGAATAAATCAGACGGAATTGTTCAAATTTTAATTTTAGGTTATTTCTCTGAATTCAAATTGAATTTGTATATTCGAGATGTAATAAATTGAAGCGAACTGAACGAATTCGAATGAAAAATGGAATAAATGAATTCGCATGAATATAAATTTGAATAAATTAGATGAAATTACTAAAACATTAATTTCATCAAAAGAAAAAAAAACAGGATTATTTCAGCTTCGACAATTTCGTTTTTTCCATTCTATAAAATGTTTGCAATTTTTCTTAAAAAAAATGACTCGTGAAAGAATTTGGGGAAAATGTTTAGAAAATGTGTCATGAAGAATCTGAGGAGCTGTTTGTTATTTTATTTGAGATTTGGCTGTGTTTTAAGAAAAAGAAAAAAAATCTTCTGGACCGACAAGCATTATTTTCTTTCAGGTAGAACGATGGTGAAATCAATCGGTCACTCACCTGGATTGCAATCTGTCAGGAGAGAGCAGATCGACAACAAGACCTTGGAGATCGTTAACGCAGGTGACCAGTTGTCCTTAAGTATGTCTAGGCATATCACGCCTTGGCTATTTATGTTGCAGTGGTAAATACGCGTTCGGAATGTTACCTGAAAATTCATCGAAAAACACACACAAATCAAATATAGAAAAGTATAATTCAAAATAAAATTCGAAAAATCATAAAATAAAAATTATTATCGATTATAAAATTGTTTCATTAGCAGCAAGAATTTTTTTTACAATCAAGAATAAAATTAAAAATAAATAAATGAAAATCATTGTTAAAACAAAATTAGAAAAAAATGAAATTTAACGCACCACAATGGGTTCGAATTTTTTTTCGGTTTTTTTTTTTAATTTATAAAAGATGCATATGTTAAGAATGCTCTCACAAATTTTTTTTAAAAAAATTTGTAAAATTGACGGAGGTACAGCAATTTCTGTTGAACGGTTCCAAGCGAGCGACCGCGCCGAGCGGCAATTTTGAACGCGTTTTTCTCGTAACTACTTTTTTCAACCTGGTTGACAGCATATTTAAAAAATTATACATCCAATTTGCATGGGCCAAGTCTTAAATTGTTCGAAAATCCAGTCTTCACGTCGCCACGTAGCGATTTTCTCATAAAAGGTCTCCTTTTATTTTTTTTTTTATATAAACAATAAAAAAAATTCGTTGAATTTGAAAAAAAAAAAAAAAATTCGTTGGTCCGCCATTTTTTTCTTTTTCGCGATATCGATTTTTCCCTACGTGGTGATGTAAACCTGTATATTAGAACAAATAATTTTTCATACACTCTTCTATATGAATATTGACCACGAGAATTAATAAAAAAATTTCAATTCATAGTTTGAAATAAAATTGTTTGGTTATTGGCAAGAATTTTTGTTTTTTTTCCGGAACTCACCTTTGGAGGTTTGAAGGGATATTCGGGTGAAAAATGAATGTCTAGAAAGAAGACTCCTCCCTCGTAGACCGAACCTGGAGGTCCCAAAATCGTCGAAACCCATTCGTAGAGATTGTCGCCCTTTGGACCAGCGCTTGAATATAAAAAGATTCTCGATTAAACCTCGCTATCTCGTCTATGGCTGATTATTCATCTATCTATTTATTTGTTTGAATTCTTTTTTGTTTTTTTTTTTCCTCGAGTTTCATTCAATTTTGAATTTTCCAGACGAATCGACTGCGATTGGAATTGAAACGCTCACCTGCAGTTTGGCGGAGGATCCAAAGTGATTTCGGCCAATTCCTTTTGTATCCTGAGAATAATAAAGACCATGAAAGTTTTATCTGATTGAATATCAATGATTATAATTAACTTAGAATTGTTAGCTCGTAGTTTCCTGTTACATTTATTGATTTAAGGTCTTACCGGATGGATCGTCGGGCAAAAAGTTTGTGCAAAATGGGTGAATCGTGGATTGACAAGTCTAGATCGTGTCGTACATGTTTAGCTTTATAAATAGCTGAACTAATAATAAATTAACACTTAGAAATGTTGATTTACCACTTTTGATAACAATTGAAGTCAAATTGGAGGATATTGGCGTGTGGTTGACTGACGTTTTGTCAATGACTGTACAACTGTTTCAATTGTTTCAGGCGATACTTCTCGTTACTTTAATTAATTTCTTGACAATTAGTCAGTCGATTAATTTGAAACTAAGAGTAATCGGTATGTCAATCCTGAATTTTATTGATATAATTTTTTCAGTATTTACGGTGATTTGGTTTCATTCGTTTTACAACCGCCAACGTCTGCAGACGCTGTTTTTCCATAAGCAAACATGTTACATTCGTAATTTTGTAACCTACAGAATTATGTGTTGAAAGATTGTAGAATCATTCATGTATTTTTATTTTACCAAAAGCTTCACGTCATTTCACAATTTTTCAAGAATTTTGGCGATTTTTTAATATATCCGGTAAGACCTTTATATGATTCAATAATGATGATGATCAATTTTTTTATTTGACCTTTTAATGGGAAAACTTGTCTAAATACAATTCGTCTAAGTACCAATTCGTCGAAAAAACAATTTGTCTAAAACATTTTGTCTAATAACAATTCGCCTAATAACGGTTCGTCTGAAGCAATTCGTCCACAACAATTCGTCTAATAACAATTAATCTAGAACAATTATTCTAAAACCATTTGTCCAATAACAATTAATCTCAACGAAGCAGAGAAAAAAAAACATAATTTTGTAATAAAGAAAATGAGAAGTGAAAATAACCCTAAAGAAAAACATAAAAATCAATATAAAACCCTGGGGTTAGTCAAAAATGAAACGTTCTTTCTTTGAGAAATAACGAATTGCTATTAGACGAATTGTTTTAGACAATCTGTTTCGGATGAATTGTTCTAGACAAACTGTCTTAGACGAATGTCTAACGTCTAACGGAATGTCTTAGACGGATGTCTAAGAGCGTTATTAGACGGATTACTGTTAGACAAATTGTTATGAGACGAATTATTATTAGCCGAATTGTTTTAGACAAACTTCCCGCAAACCTTCATTTGATGATACACGAAATAATCGTAATGCAAACGAACCTTTTGGCTGACGTCCCTAACGCCTTGGACATTTTTGGATTCGGCTTGGCTTCCTTATTATCCGGTTTGTTGTCCGCCAGGGACGAGTTTCTTCCTCTGCCCGTACCGCTGGAACCTGCTCCCGACGACATGATTCTAAAATTACGACGAAGAAAAAAAAATTAATTCAATGTGAGCTCAAATTTGTTTCAAATTACCCAGAACAAAAGATTTTTTATCCAGAAATTCTTGATAATTTCGAGACTCCAATTTTGCATCGCCATTTACACACGATTGACATTATTGTTTGCTGTGGGGATTTAAAAGAAAAATCAAAAAATTCAAATGATTTGAAAATTTGGACGTAGAATTTTGGCTAATTGATTTTTTTTTTAGCGAATTATTGGTTGGAAAAACAAAATGTAGATGATTTGTTGGTGCTAACTTCAGAGGTTGGAAATTTTTGAGGCAATGAAAAAGGCAGTTAAGGGAGAGATTTTGACGATAATTGGTGGAAGAGGAAACAGCAATTTTTAACTTGAAAAAGCAATAAAATTAATTTTACTCTTGGACACTTTCAAGTGATTTTTTTTGCTCTTGTAAGATACAACAGCTTTGTTTCAAGAAACAACATAAATCTATAAATTTTCATCAATGGAGAAAGAAGCAACAGATAAGTTAAGTAATAAATTAATTATTCATCGATGATCATAGTAATAAATAGTTAACTCTTCACTGTCACGCTGGGTGGAATCCGTCCGTCGATCAACCGACACCTGCACTTTTTGTTTTTATTTTTATTTCTTCATGAATATTTTTTTTAACCTGCTGCTATTTTATGTCATATAAATAAACTTTCCGTACGGTATCTGGAATGTTGAAAGCATGTTCTATAATTTCTTTAACCAGTTTGGACAGATTGTTTGCTTACAATCGTTTTTTCAAAGGCGACGGGGTGAAATCCACCCGGCGTGATCGCCGTAATACTATTTGGTACTGCGATGGTTGAGGGTTAATAATTCATCAATTATTATTTAATTATTTCAATCTTTTTCAATGAAGCACAGAGTCGGTAAATTTCAAGCACGATTAGTCGAATCTACAGAGAAAGTAATTGCAGAAATTCTTCGACTATGTCAAATCGTACAAATCTTGTGCAAAATTGAAAAATTTGCCAATTTTCTATGCCGTCGGATCCGTCACCCCAAACAGCATGATTCAAACAAAAAAGGGGAGACAAAAATGTTGGCGAGTTGCCCGACGGACCGAATTTTATACAGGAACTTTATCCAGTACTCATTTTACAAATTCTCTTAAAAGAGAGCAAAGAATTTAGAAAAGCCAAGGACTGGAATGATTCCTTCGAATGATGCGGAAGACAAAGCCGAGACTTTCATTCATTCGTAGAGGAAGTTGAGAGAGAAGGAAAAGAAATCGCAGCACAGTCGCAAGATATTTGGTACGCAACGTCCATTGTTCCGTTGCGTAAGCCAGTCTCGGATTTGCAAAACTAATAATTCCGTCGATACGATTCCGATAAACTCGGCGTCTCATATTTCGGAACGATATTCTTAACCGCAGCTCGTCGATACATGATAAAAAATTTGCAAAAGGACAAAAACACTTTGCCAAAGGCCAAAACTAAAAGAACATCTCTCTAAACAAACAAATAGAAAAAAATAATACAAAAATGAATCCCACCTCAAAACGCATTTTAAAAAAGGAATAAAACAAATTAATGACACGAAATAATCCTAAAAATCAAATTAAAATTCCAATTTGGTCGAATGGAAAAAATCCAACGGTTAAAAACAAAAGAAATGAATAAATAAAAAATAACTGTTGACAGGATTGTTGTCTCTGATGACGATAAAAGAAACGACAGATTATCAAAATAAAATGAGAAACAAATGAAAAGGAAAAGAAGAGATGGTCTAAAAATCAACCAGCATAGCCGAAGCGATGAAAGGTTAGATCGCGAGGGTTAGCAGCGCGTAGCTTGGTTCGCTCGCCGAAAACTCGCGAAATACAGAGAAAAAAACGAAGCAAAAACACAACAAAGTCATGTTTTCGAGTAAGATCTCGAAACAGATAGAGAAGACGAAGTCATGAATAAAGGAAAATGCTTTCGAAGTAAACGAGAGAAAAGTACGCAATTGTTTGAATCCGCGTCAGGACAACAAAAAAATACAAATCTTCCGGCTTTGGGGACCGAAGAGTCCTCGAGGAGTTGCAACGAGAAAACGTCGCTAGAAAAAAAAAACCGCGTTACAAACTGAACCAACAGAACCGACTTAAAAAAACACCAAACACCGACGAAAATTTACAAAATAAGATTTAAAAGAAAAAGCAAGACAAAGGAAATGAAAATAAGTTTCTTTTTCAAATACAATCGTGTTTGTTTTATACCTCGTATATCGTTTTCGCACGCCGTGTTTGCAGTCCGTGTAAACCGTCCGGATCACGTCGCGAAATTGTTATTATTTTTTCAATATTTTTCGTTATTATTTATATTATTTATTTATTTTTTTTTAATCAATTATTTTCGTTAGAATTTTAACTCCACACAGATTCGAACGTTTCTTACAAGTTTTTCACAATTTTCTTTGTTTGTTTGTTTACTCGTTCGTTGTTTGATTGTATATCGCCGTGCGTTTAGCGGTCCGAAGTTTGACGGACGATAAAAAAAAAAAAAAACACAAGGAAAAAAACGTTGATAAAGGACGAAGGATCGCGGAGCCCACCCGGAGGATACGAAAGGACGTTGCGAACAAGCCGCTAACGCGAGCGGTGTATTTTCGGTGTGCGTACGCGTGGTTTTGTGTCCGCAAGTTCGTTTACGATAAGTCGCGTTATAAACGTATTCGAGAGAATTGTGGTTTAAAAGGTTTTGTTTTTGTTGTTTCTCTCTCTCTTTTTTTTTTTTTTATTTGTAATCGGGGGAAACCGGGCGCGTCTTCGCCGGGGAATCCGAGCCACACGACGAACCGACGACGACGACGACGACGACGAGGACGACGACGACGGCGGGCACGCAACGACCGACGACGACGACGATTACGAGACTCGTTCCCGTACACACGCAGAATCGCCCGGTGTCTGTCCGTGTGTGCGGGGCTGTAGGGTAGACGTAGGTGCGCGCGCGCAAGAAAGAGAGAGAGCGAGCGAGGGTGAAGGAGGGAGAGAGGGTGGAAGAGCGAGAGAAGGATAGGGAGAGAGAGAGAAAGAGTGAGGAAAGGAGGGTGGGGCGAGAGAGAGAAAGAAAGAGATAGATAGAGAGAGAGAGAGGGAGAGAGAAAGAAGTAGATAGAGAGAGAGAGATAGAGAAAGAGATAGAGAGAGAGAAAGAGAAAGAAAGAGATAGAGAGAGAGAAGAGAGAGAGAAAGAGAAAGAAAGAGATAGAATGAGAGAAAGAGAGAGAGCGAGAGCGAGACTATCGCGGGTCCAGAGAGAGGGAAAGAGAAAGGAAGAGACTACGAAGGGTCGAGAGAGAGGAAAAGAAAGGTAGTGACAAAAAGACAGAGAGAGAGAGAAAAAGGGGAGGGAGAGTATAGAAAAATCACGTTACCGGCGGCGCAGCAGCCGGCAGGGGGGAGCTACGGCAGGACCGTGAAGAGAAGGGACGCGTCGAGATGGGATGTGCAAGGGAGATGACAAGTGACATATATGTATGTACTTTTGTGCGCGTGTGTGTGTGTGTGTGTGTGTGAGAGAGAGAGAGAGAGAGAGAGAGAGGCAGAAAGTGTGTGTGAGGTTAGGTATGTGTGTATGTGTCGAAGAGCGAGGGAGAAAGAGAGAGAACGGCGAGGAGGGCGGAGTTAGAGTGAGAAGGAACGACAATGGGACGTGAGACGGTGCGTGTGATTGGCAGGCGCGCGAGAAAGACGACCAATGACGAGAGAGAGAGCGAGCGGGGCGCTGGGGGGGGGGGGGGGCAATGGCGCGAAGACCGTTGGGGCGGGAGTGAGACGAGATGACAATGAACTGTGCGAGAAGCGACAGGAGATTGTTGAGCATGCAAGAGAGCGAGAGAGAGAGAGTACGACTGTTCGCGCGAGAGGGGGGGGGGGAGGTCGTTGAAAATTGAAGGAGGGATATAAGAATGGGACAACTGCGTGGAACGAACGTAGAGGGAACAATACCGAGATGCGTTGGTGCGTGTGCAATGGCGGTATTGTTCCGAGAGGGATGAAGCGCGCGGAACGGCGCGAGAGGGGAAGGGGAGGATTGAAGAGAGATGAGACGACATTGGACGCTGGAGAAACTGTGACGGTGTTGGGGTCGGACACGTTGGGGTCCCGGCGAAAATGAGAGGGAGAGCGAGAGTGGGGAAAGCGACAACACAATGTAAGGACGTTTGAATTTCTCGAAAAAAAAAAACGGAGAAAGAAAGAAAAACGTTGAATGATGAAGAATGAAGTACGTTGAGTTTGGGTAATTTTTTTGAAAATTCGGATTGATGTGTAATTGTAGGATGATGAAGAGCTTTGAATTATTGCGAATTTTAATGCAGAAATGAAAAGACGAGACCGGCGCGGGAGCGGCAAATGAGGGTTAGGTTATAAAAATTGGACAAATTTGGCAAGCGGCAAAGATATCGAGTATTGTCAACGAGATTATGCCTCTTATTTACTGCTCGGAAATTATTTTTGTACGTTAAATTTCGATTTGGCGCGTATTTCGTTGTATATATTTTCATTCTCTTTTTCTTTTTTTGCCGGCAATATTGGTGGAAAGGTTTTCCCGATGTTTTGTCTGCAGCGGCTTTCCCCTTCTCTCTCCCCCCTTCGTCTCCTGACCGGCTTTGTTGCGCTTTCGAGGGGCACGAGGGTAACCGAATGCCTGTCGCGGCCGTGGCGCCATCGTGCGGAATAGGAAAAATTCGCGTGCCTATTTTGCCTGCGTTTGGCAAATGTCAAATCGCATTTTCGAGTGATTTTTAAGATTGAAAATGCATGAACCAACCACAGCAGGAACATTTGAATTCTATTTTTATTTCTGTTTTTTCAAAAACTCCATGAATGACATTTTAGAAATGACTATTTTTTTCGTTTGTTCGTTTTCATGAAAAATTTCGGTCTTGTTCTCAACGAACGTTTGAGTCTCCTTTGTTGTAATTTCGCGAGTCCCGATTGGTCGTGAAAACGAACAGACTCTAACGGGGGAATAACCTGGGCTCAATGAAAAATCGCAATCCGTAGCCAACCAATAGGACGCTACCTCCGTCAAGGCGGCGCCGAACGGCGGCTTTCTATTGGTTGCTTCGAATTACGCGCTTCGAAAAACACCGAGCCGGACTGATATTGTTCCGAACATCGCGTAATTCTCCCTACCACAAAAACAATTTTTCACACGCATTATCGCGAAATGTATGCACGAAAAATTATTCGACACCTTTGAAATGGCGCAACGATCGCGGAACTTCGCATGACATCACCGCAGTTTGTTGGTTCGTCGTTTTGCAAAAATGCGCGCGCATCCGTTGGCCCGCGTACTTTGTTGCGATTTAAATTTTTTTCGAGCGCGATTGATATTCATATCGCGATATTTTCACGTCGGTTGAGACTTTGTTTTCGATAATGTAGAGCTTATGGATTGCATCAAAAAGTACTTTAATTTTTGTATATTTTTTTTGCACATTTACCGTTAAATCGTTCATAATTGAATCATTAAAAGAAATTATAATTATTAACATAAAATATTCTAAAACAATTTGATTATCGTCAGATATTTATCGAAGCTTTGCGATCGCTGCGAAATAATAATAATAATAATAATATCAATATGCGTCGATGAATGATAAAGATATCGAAAAGAAAAATGATCGGAAAAAATAAAAATCATAGATCAGAGATTCAAGTAATGCTTTTATTCAAATATAAGGATCGAATCTGTACCAGACAGAACTAAAATTACGATTGGATTTGGTGTATGTATGTCCTACTACCGGGGTTCACATATCGGGCTACAGGTAGTTTACAGTATAATATAGTAGGAGAATAATTAGGTGGATCAGCCAGCCACTGGTTCATCTTGTCCACTATAATAATAATTCAATAATCGTAGTACGTCAGCGAAATGCGACGCGTACGTCCAATCGACTTGCGCCTCGTGAATTACACGAAAACAATTGAAATATTTAAAAAACATCGTCTCCCATCTTTTGCACGTGGTAATACAATCTATACATGAATTATTCACCTTTCATTTGTCGGTCGTTCGAAAAAAATTGCCTTTCTAAAAAAAAAAAGAAGGAATTTTTGGAAATGATTGAATTTCTATATTGCAGTGCACGCGATTAATTCGTACGCAATCTTTGAAACATTTATCTTCGACGAATCCCTGCTATGTGCCCGTGTAGTAAACACACATCCACACACGCACACATACACACACACACAGAGAGTAAAAATTATAGAACTGAAAAAAAAATAATAATAATAATAATTGGAAGAAAAAAAATAGAAAAAAAAGAACCAATTGAAAATGCTCTACTACCGGTGCCCCTAAGTTCCAATAATTTATTTACACTTTTTACAAACATTATCCGCCTGTCCATTCCGCTCGAAAAAATGTACAATTATACATTAGAAATATTTCGTGGTTTTTTTTTGTTCAGCTTCTTTTTCTTTCTTTTTTTTTTTTATATTCGAGAAATGCCCTTCCGAGAGCTCGGTTAGTGTGTGTAGTGTGTGTATTATTCGCTCCTTTGAGTTTTATACGCGCTCGTTTTATTAGTTATCTCTTTATTTTATTTTTTTTAAATATATATATATGTATGTATATATATATGTATTCTCTTTCATTCTTATTCATTTTTATTCATCTCGCGGCCCGACTATTCTGACCCTAGTGGCACTCTTAAATCTCTAGCCCTATAATCATGTGAAAATCTAGAAAATCATTTGATTTCTTTACAATAAATAAGCGCCACTAATAGTTACGTATGTATTAGATTATTTCTCTCTCTCTCTTTCTCTTCATTCTCACTCATTCGTTCTCTGTTTTTTTCTCATCAAAAACATTTGTTCCTGTTTTATTTTCTTCTTTTTTTTTTGTTTTAATTTGCAATTACGCTATATCACGGATTTTTAACTGGTTCTGCACTTACGGGGAACAGAGCTTAAGGTGCGATTTCACACACGACACGCTTGCAATCTTTCGGACAATTGGGCGCCAGTAACGCGACCGGATTTTGAAAATTCACCAATATTCATATTATTTTTTAAAAAATAATAAAAACAACAACGCAGCCAAGTGCGTGAAAATTTTTTGAAAAACTTTGTTGCAAAAACGAGAGGCGTTTAAAATTCAACGTTGACGGTTGTACGGAAATAATATGATCCGAGTGATTAACAATTGTGCGACAAAAAAAATTTTTTTTTTGGGGAAAAAAATAATTGTTGATGTTTTATCTTTTGGATCGATGAGTTACTCGAATTGCCCTAATTATCGCAATAAGACTCTACTCCCAGCTTCCTCCATAGCTCTCCATCAAACACGCATACACACACCTTTCGTTTTCACACACGAATTGAGTGGAAAAAAAACGAAAACAATATTACATATTTATAGAAAAAGCAGCAAAATCGATCGAACGTTTTTGTCCCCAGGTTTTTTAGCCCTCTCTCTTCACTGCACTGTGACTCCGTACTAGCCTCTCGATAAAAAGACGCCTCGACGCAAAAAATAATAATAATAATTTATCCGTATATTTACAATAAAATTAAAATTATTAAAAAATAATAATAATATTAATAATAATAATAAGTCATACTAATAATAATAATAATAATATTTAGTAACGCGGTGCGACGTACGTCGAGTCTGTTTCTCGTGAGTCGTTATTTGTTTCTTCAAAAAAAAATTTTTCTCCATATTACGTTTTTTCTCCTTTCCATTCTATTCTATTCCATTAAATTTCTCTTCGATTATTTTTTTTTTTAGCAGATGTCGCTCTTCGGATCCCTCTCCCGGAAGAATCCTTTTTCAGTCTTGCACTCCCTGATGGTAACTGTTTTGAGATTAACGGTAACGTCGGTTATAAATACTTGATCGGCAACCGGATTACGCGCCAACCAATAATCCGTACCCGGACTGCTCATAGGTACGTAAAATTCCGTTTCCGTCAAATCGTTATTTTTCCCGACAATACCATCCCCGGAATCTTGATCGTCGTTACTGTTATCGCCATCGTTACAATGATGATGATTGTGATGTCGATGATCATCGTCGTCACCTTTGTTGTTGTTGTTGTTGTTGTTATTGTTGCTTCCGGCGATGTTCGGGATTCCACTCGTGCTGCTGTTGCTGTTGCTGCTACTGCTGTGACTGTTGTTGCTTCGGTGTTTCGATTGATTCGCGTTTTTGCTCGCAATCGCGATTGTCGAATTATTTTCGTTGATGCTCGTTGGCGTTACGGCTCGATGATGACCGTTGGATATTGCTGATATTGGTAACCTGTTGTTGTTCGTGTAGGAATCGCTCGGGGTTGGTGATTTTGTGCCGTTGCTCGGATCGTTCGTCGTTTGATTCGCGATCGAACCGTTCGACGAAGTTTTTGAGGTTTTTTGATCGAGGGAACGTTTTTTCGTCGTATTTTCGTGGGTAGATTCGATGGTCGAAACGGTGCTGGGCGATGGGGCGTTTAGGGGCGAAGAAGGAGCACCGGAAGCCGTTTGAGGGACTCGCGGCAACGAAGGTACCGGACCTCGGGGCACATCGGCTTCCGGCCTTTTTTTGTCTTGTAACGCTGGGGCCGGTGTCGTCGGCACGGCCGGCGATGGTTCTTCCGGTGTGGATTTTACACTTGCCGATGACGAAGGCCTTCTGCCGTTTACCTTCTGAAATTAAATGCCGGATTTAGCCGGAATCGTTTTTTGTTCGAATGAATGATTCTTGATTATTTTTGTTTTTGATTATTTGAGGGGTTTTGGTGGGGGGGAATTATGCAATTTTGTGGTTGGGGTGCGGGAGTGTTATTTTCTGTTGGGATTTGTTCGTTGTTTTTTGGGGGGAACATAACGGGATGGATTCTGTCTGCCTCGCCAGAGTTTGACTCGGCACAGTTTGACTCCGAAAGTTTTCCAGATGAGAGTCACACTCTCTATCTCTTTGACATTTGACGCTTCCTCTGAGTTTGACAGAGAAAGAGTGACGCTAATCTGTCAAACTCACGGAGTCGAAGTGGGCCGGGTCAAATTGTGCCGAGTCAAACCGTTACGAGGCAGACTGAAACCATCCCGGAACATAGAGTTGGGATCTTTCACTTTGATAAGAATTCCGCCATTTTTTGTGGGTGTTTTGAGTCTAATTGTCTATGGGATTTTTCCGCCAGGGTAATCTAGAACCGTGAGGAATGTAAGAAGAATTCTAACCTTTCTAGGTCGTTGCGTAGTTGATTCTACGTAAAAAATATATTTTTGGGAAGTAAAATGAAGTTGTTGAGGAAGAGAGTTGAGGAATTCAGAAAAAATCGAATACTTCTAGATCGTTCTGCAGTTAATTTTACATGGGAAATATTGGGGCGAAGATGGAGTTGTGAAAAATATAGAATAACGATTTAGTAGCGATCGTCGTCAAAATGGAGAATCGATTTTGAATTATTGATTTTTTTTTTCCTCGATATTTGGAAGATTGAGGGTCGAGATTAGTTCGGAAACAACGGTCGGAAAATCAAGCGACTTTGAATCCTCATTTTTAGAAAGTAGAATCAGAATTTATAGATTTTATCCAACAAATTTTTCCCCCTTTTAACCATGAAATGCTCTATCTTTTGAGCCAATGAATCAGTCTAGAATAATGTTCATACGAGAAAGACGAACTTGAAGGCCGTTCGTCAATTCAAAAGGAAACGAAAAAAAGAAATCAAATTTATTTCCGCGTTAGGGCGATAAATTTTGTTGTCGAACCGACGTTTTGCGCAAACGAAACGCCCTCCGGAAACGCGACAAATACCATTACATACTAAAATGACCTGGGACCTCCATTGACCTAACGCACAACCTTTCAAGGGTGAGGAAGAGAGAAGTTTGAACCCACAACCAACAGCGTAGCGTGACAGAACAGTCGCGGTGCGAAAAATAAAAAAGATTTATAGCTATTTTGTTGCGGTTATTTTGTCTTTCGGTTATTTTGTCCTTTGGTTATTTTGTCTTTCGGTTATTTTGCCCTTCGGTTATTTTATCTTTCGGTTATTTTGCCCTTCGGTTATTTTGTCTTTCGGTTATTTTGCCCTTCGGTTATTTTGTCTTTCGGTTATTTTGTCTTTCGGTTATTTTGCCCTTCGGTTATTTTGTTGCAGTTATTGTCTCGCGATCAAAGACATCAGACGATTGGACGATAGTCCACTAATTCAAGAGGGACGGTTTCAGTCTGCCTCGCCACAGTTTGACCCGGTACAGTTTGACTCCACGATTTGACAGATGAGAGTCACTCTCTCTCTCTTTGACATTTGACACTCTCTGTCTCTCTGAGTTTGACAGAGAAAGAGTGACTCTCATCGGTCAAATTCTCGGAGTCAAACTGTGTCAAGTCCAACTGTGGCGAGTCAAACTGTGGCGAGGCAGACTGAAACCATCTCCCAAGATCCTCGTTCTCTCAAAATTTCTTCCGATCCAAGCCACAATTCCTGCAAAATAAAAATAAAAAAGAAATAAACAAACGAACCACAATCGCCCAACTTACGTTTGAGTACGGTGGTGATACCGAAGGTGTATTCGTGGCCCCTTTGATGGGCAACAATCTGGGTATTTTGTTCGGCGGTGGACTTCCACTCGCGCTGCTCGGACTGCTCGTCGTGATCGTAACCCCAATTTTCCCCGATTCTTTGCTCAATACTTCGGCTTTGCGTTTAGTCCCGGCTGGTTCGCGTCTCGGCAATACCGGCAATTCAACGCTGCTGTTCGAAGTTTCCGAATCTATGCTGAAAGCCGATGCCGATAGTTCGGGAGGCGTCGGTGATTCGTGACCGTCCAACGAACTAACGACCGTATCTTCGTCCGGTACAACGGGATTCAATCGCGGTGCAACCGTGCTACCCGTCGTCGATTCGTCCTGACTGTCCTCGCCGACTCTCTCGTCACCTCCGGGTTCTTCCTCGACAACCAAATTTGCCAAAACCTGTTCCTGAATGTCAAAGGACGGATGGAAAAAGATTTGTTTTTTTTTTTTGCGTTAGTATCGAGCGTACGGCAAGCGTATGGTTCGCGAAAAACGCGTATACACCTTTCTTACATTGTATCTAGTATCTCTTCTTCTCGGTCTACGAGTCGCAACGTCGCTGCCTTTTTGACTCTCCTCGTAGAGCTCGATGAGCCTCACGTCCAATATGTTTTCTTCTGGTTCCCATGTGTTGTATCTGGGAAAAGATTTTTTTTTTTTTTTTGATTTATTTATTGGGTGAGATCGATTGGGTTTGATCGATAGGGTGTAACGTTATTTTGGGCACGTTTGGTGCTTAAGCATGGGTAACTTGTGCCTGGCGCTTTGAGGTCTTGTTGGATGGATCGTTGGACAAAAAGTTTGGGGGAAATGGGTGAATCGTGGATTTATGAGTCTAGATTGTGTCGTACATGTTTAGCCTTACAAATAACTGAACTAATGATAAATTAACACTTAGAAATGTTAATTTATCACTTTTGATGATGATTCAAGTCGAATTCGAGGAATTTGGCGTTGACTGACGTTCTGGCAGTACAACTGTTTCAACTGTTTCAGGTGAAACTCCTCGTTACTTTAATTCATTTCTCGACAATTACTCAGTCGATTAATTTGAAACTGAGCATGATCAATCTGTCGATCCTAAATCTTGATGATATAATTTTTTCAGAATTTACGGAGATTTAGTTCCATTCGTTTTGCAACCATTAACGTTTGCAGAAGCTGTTTTTCCATAAACTACCGTGTTGAAATCCATAAATTTGTGACTACTAAATTATGTAGTGAAAAATTCTGAATCAATTCATGGATTATTATTCTATCAAGAACGATAATTCCTCACATTTTCAAAAATCTTGGCGACTCTTTAATATCCATCCAGTAAGACCTTAAAAACTATGGATTTAATGGGGTTGTAGATGTTTTCTTTCTTCCCGTTTTTCGCACAATAATAATAATTATAATCATAATAATAATTCGGCAAAGGTGCGTTTTAATAAAAAAAAATCATGAAATATGTACGTTTCTTGAAAATTTCCATTATCTTCATCTTAGTTATTCGCTTTTCATTCATCCTGAATATATACGTTGGACGTCGGTACAAGTGTGTGCTATTTTACCGACGCGCAAACGTTTTATACGAAAAATTATTCTCTAGAGCAGAAACGAGAAACGTAAACGTTTGGTAATTCGGATTTAAATGTTGGGAAATTGATTATTTCTGCCTTATGGATCACGAATTAACGTCTTCGAGATATTTCAGCAATATTCCGAAATTATTAGAATCCTTTCATTTTTCTCCCGGCAAATACGATCGACCGTGGACGAATTTCTGGATCTAGTTAACGCCGTAATATTGGTAACATTGCGTCCGGAATAATTCTAGACACAGACTGGCAATATGGTCTCCCAAACAAAACCCCATAAAAATTTAACCCACATAATGAAAATCAATTCGATCAAATCTTCACCAACTTTACCATCACCAAAAAAAAAAAGATAAATTTTTCCAACACCTTAAAACCATTCCTCAGCCGAAATATCGTTTGTAAAAACTATCATCTTGCATTATTTACGTATGCAGCAGTCGTTTGCAAATACTCACTTTTTACTCCAACCCTTCCATTTCACGAAATATTCGACTTTTCCCTGAAAAACATAAAAAAAAACAATGTAAAATAACAATATTTCTCTTTAAAAAAAAAAACCACAAATAAACGAAAAAAAAACCGTAAAAATTAGACTCGTTTCTCACCCTTTTCTCCCGTTTTTTGGTGATTCGCTCGGCGGCGTAAACCCTGTCCCCGAGATCCATTGTCTATTACGGTAAATCCTTGGGTTATTGGCGTTGCAACCGAATAACGTGCCAACGCACGCACCCCCACTCGCAATTTCAATATCCAACAGGTGGATCATAAAATTGTTCCATCGACACTAACAAAGCCAAAAAAAAAAACACAACAATAAAATATCCACATTTACATAAATCCCAAGAACAACAAACAACCTTCGACTTAACCCCGAAAAAAAAAAAAAATTACTCCGAAAAAAATACTAACAAGGAAAAATCACTCCGAAACAACAACAACAAAAAAATCATCCAAGCCCTTCGTACGAAGTTTGAACGTAGGGTAGGTTATCCACGTGACGGAAGAAAATGTGCGGCGTTACGATCGACATTCGACGTTGGAAGGTTTTTACTTGTCGCGGAAAATATCGTCGCGGTCGCGGACGCGCGGCGCGCGCGCGGTCGATACGCAACAGAGTTCGCGGATTTGTGTGTGTCTCTCCGTTACCGTTAACGGTGCAACGTAGGTTCTTCCAGCGACGGAGGAGCAAGAGGAGGAGTAGAACTAGACGGGGGCGGAAGGGGCGGGGGGGAGCGAGTAGGGTGCCCAGGGGACCCGCAATAGCACGAGACACACCCTCGTCCTTGTAATCTCACGTACGCACGCACGCACGCACACACACACACACACACATACACGCACACAAAGGCACGTTCACGCACGAAAAGTCGTTTTCTAAATGTCCTCGTAATCGCAACGCGTAGCCATAGGTCGCGGAATGTTGCGGGAAACACGCGCCGTGATAAGATCTTTTCTCATTTCCCCGAAGGGTCTTACGTGGAAAAAGGAAGGAACGACTGGTCGACGACGTCACGTACGTTGGGGAGTCGTTGCGATTTGTTTATGCCGTCGATCGGTCCACGTGCCGATGAAGGTCAGTTGTTGTTGTTTTTTTGTTGTTGTTGCTCTTTTCTTTTTCTTCTTCTTTTTTCGGTTACCGCAACGGTGTCGAGCTGCATCCCGACTGGATCTTGTTTACGATGAAATCCTTTGGAAACGTTGATTTTTGTCTTTTTATTATTTTCTTAGTTTATTTTTTAGTCAGTTTTTATTATTTGTTTCTTTTTCTTTTCCGTCAATTTCCCGGTATTTTCGGTCGACAGTTTTTACCCGGCTGTTCCACGTCCTTGGACATTTTCTTCTCACCCGTTCCGCGCCTCTTCCAGTTTTTCCAGTTTCCGTTTTGTTCTTGTTTATTTACTTCGGTTATCAATTTTTTCGTGTCATTTTTTATAGTTTTTTTTTTTTTCACGAGCGACCGTTTGATTGCGCCACCCCCCGGGGCCCAATGATTCGAGGGTTCCGTGTGTGTATGTGTGTGTGCGGCGGGAGGGGGGGGGAGGCAAACTGGAGGGAGAATACGCGCACGAAGGCTGCTATTTTCAGTTGGGAAACGGTGTTTTCCAGATGGCTAGTAGTAGAACCGGCATAGACGTACCGAGGTGGACACACGCACGTTCCATCGTCAGAGAGAGAGAGAGAGAGATATAGGCAAAGAGAGATAATTAAATACGGCGGGCACTGATGCGTGGTTTTTTCGTTAGCACGAACGTACGAGCGAAGGCGCGTGGGCCTTCTAGTTTCACCAAGGTCCGAGAGTAAACTCTGCTTTACATATCCATATATCTATACGTTATATACATATATGTACATCATATATATGTGTTTGATATATTTATATGTCGGCACCGCTGGCGTAGCAAACCGAGACTGTTTTTCCCCGATCCCGGCTGGTGCTGCCGCTGAAATCTGTGTGTATTTTCTACTCCCGCTGCGACTTGTCCATCCCCTCCACCCCCGGTACGTAGCACGTCCCTCCCCTCTCTCTCTCTCTGTTTTTTTTTCTCCTTCGGTCTTTCTCGCCCTCGCCCCCTTTCTCTCTCTCTCTCGGTCTCGGGTATCCTTGTTTCTTCGTTGGATTCGGTCGAGTTCGGCGCGCTGGTCTGTGACGTCAGCAACGACAGCGCCAGCAGCAGCAGCAGCAGCAGCAGCAAAGATTCCCCCTCACCTCGTAAACACCAAACATGGCCGGCGTTCGTACAGCATATACAGGATGATCGTGATCGTTAAAGCCCTCTCGGGGGGCCGTACGGGGGCCGTCGAAGCTTCATTACATACATATGTCCTTCCATATTTCTCTTCGTCCAATAATCGATGACAAATGCCGGTTTATATCAAAAACCCTCCCATCAATCGCAACCCCGACTAAAAAAAAAAAACAACACGAGTCTTCCCGATGTTCGATTATTCTCATCCGAGACGTAGCGAAAAAAAAAACAATAAAGCGAAGAAAAAAAAGAAGGAAAAAAAAGTAACGTTTCTGCGACGTTGTCGAGTATTTTTTTCTCTCTCTCTCTCTCTCTCTCTCTTCTTCGCAATGAAGTCCACGAGAGATTGTTCGTGAACGTTGGCGACGGAAGGATCCTCCCGTGTGGCGTCTAGCACATTCTCCGGATCACGACGGACTAGAAGCCGAACCGTGCCGAACTCCCCTTGTCGGAAAACGTTCGGTGGACTCGCCCGACCCGTTCCGAGGTTGTGGGGCGCCTTGCGAGCGTTGCAGGCAACATCGACGGTCTCTCCGCAATGCGCTCGCGCGCGCGTTCGTACTCGCCGCACACGAAGAAAATAAAGAATCGTGCTCGCGCGCGGTACTTTGACGAGGATAAACGCCGTTGGAACGATGGGGAAAAGTGTGCGAGGAACCGAGAGCGAGATAGAAATAAAACGTACGTTACAAGTACGCGATGTAAACCATCACGCGCGGATAAACGCGGCACTCCACGCACACGAACGTATTACGCACACGCACGTGGGGGTAGGGAGGAATCAGTCGTGTCGCCGTGGTTTGGTTAGCTCACGGTGAGAGACCGAGAAGCGTGAGGAGAGTTACAACTGGCTGACTCTCTTTCTCCGTTTCTCCGGCAGTCGGAAGCCTCGACGGCGCAACGTGTTAGCGCGCCCGTAAGTACCGAGAGACCGAGAGCGAGCGCTATCTGGCGGTTTAGTACAGAACGCGAGCGTTTCGCCGGCGGGGAGAGCGGCGACGGCGGCGGCGGCAGCAGCAGGAGGTCGACCGAAGAGAGGGGAAGGAGAGACACGAGGCGGTGACGGGGGGGGGCGAGGAAAAGGTGGAGGAGGGCCCAATGGAGACAGCCGAGAAGCGAGAGAGCTACCGCGGCCACTCGTGTTTTCGCTTCTGCGTGCGAGCGAGAACCGAAGCAATTGCTTGGCCACCCCACGAGACGAGAAGCAGCAGCACCAGCGAACTTACCGCCGCACAACGGCGGCAGTTGATCGTACGTATATACATTGAATACATATATATGTGGTATATATATAGTCTTGTATATGCTCTTGTCTGTACGAGCGTGAGAGAGTACAAACTACGACGTCGCGACGTTGCCAAGTCCCGTCGATATTCCAATGTACCAAATGTCACACACAAACCCCAATCCGTATCCACCAACGTCGTCGTACACCAACACCCAACCAATAACCGTCTTCTCACGACCGTTCGTCCTCGGTTTGTTTCTTTACACATCGCCGACATACGTGAGCGCATGAGCGCGCGTGCATTACACGCACACGCGATGGGGGGACTAGATCGGAGGTTTCGTTTTCGCAATAGTGGTGGTTGGCTGTCGAGAAAACACCAACGTAGTAGCGGTTAACTCGGTGGCCGTAGCTTACTCTTCTTTTACCTTTCGTCACCGCTCGCCAAACTACGAGCACACGATTTACAACGTCGTCTCTCTCTCTCTCGCTATTTCTTTATCTTTTCTCTGGGTCTGTTTCACCGGGTTTCAGATTCTTTTGGTATGCAACGTCAGCTCCCGGGATCGATAGGATCGTTTCATAAAGAGCTCTCCGTCTCTCTCGCTCTCCATGGCGTAGGTACATATATATATATAGTTACGCGCGTACCTTTACGCAATACAAGCTCAAATTGCTCCTCTCTCTCTCGCTCTGTGTGCATGCATGTGTGTTTGTGTGTCGCAGCGCCCCGGTCGAGAGCGAAAACGTAGTTCGAGAGACCGTGTGGCGGATGATACACGGATGTTTCACGAAACGATCCGGCAACATGGTGGACCAATGGCTCGCCCGTACGATGGAGCGAGATGGCGCTACGACGTTCCGTCACACGCGCGCTCCGTCGCCGCGGCACCAGCAGCAGCAGCAGCAGCAGCAGCAACGGCAGCAACGGCAGCAGCAGCACCATCACACTCGGCCATTCCGCGGCACCAATACCACAATTCTCACAACCGGCCCTACGGATAAACACTGCACTGCGGCTCCGTGACTCGCAGCCTCACACACGATTCGCACGATAGGGCTTGGACGTTTTTATCGAAGATTGATATGAAAAAAAAAATTGAAAAAAAAAAAAACATTTTTTGAACCACCATTGATGATGAACCGGACGTAAAAAAGAATGATAGAAACAAAACAATTAGAGAGAGCGTGTACCGAGGTTATACCGTAAGGTTGTGCGATGAAACGATACCACTAATCACACTTCTTTTTTTTTTAATCCAACTTATGATCTATTTTTTTTTTTTTTTAGTTATTATTTTTTCCTTACATTCGTCTGTACGTAGATGTGCTTCTAGTATCCATATATATTCCCGTCCATGCATACATATACATATATATCTATATATACATATATATATGTATGTATGTACTTGTCAATGACCGAATTTCGTTCTATCGAATTTTTTTAATTCCGTTTTCACGATGTGTAACGTAACGAATTTCACAGAGTATGGAAAACGCGTGCAACTTGGAGCAATCCCGAAACAAGAGTGTCCTCGGCGCATCGACGAGCGAGCGCGCGAGCGGTTCGGTCAGGGCGAGAGGGGGGGCACGGAGGGGGGTTGAGAGCACGAGCGAACGTCGTGGGGCGATTTCTCGCCGGAGGGGCGGGAGGGTGTTCCGGCCCTGGGGGGGGGGGGGGGGGGGGGCAAAGCCGGTGAATGAGAGCGGGGAAGAGCTCGTTCTTTCACCCCTTGGCATTATTCTCCGGAATAAAAAACCGCTCCGGGAATGACGATTGGCGGGTTTGTCCGGGCCTTGTGACGAGCATTTGAACCCGTTTTCATTTGAACGGCCAATGGGAAACGAGTTACCGCCCATTTGAGGTTCCCCAACGGTTCGAAGTGGGCGGAGACTGTGTTTATTATCGTGCGACGTTGCTCTCGCTTTCGTTTGTAAAGGCTTCTCCCCCCCCCCCCCCAAGCCCCCTGGGGGGGGTGGTGGGGTGCTTTTGTTGCGGGAGACCTTGTAGCCGGCTCTTGGGCTTGAACACCGATGTTGATGGGTTGATGGTTGTGTTGTGTTACCCGGCGCTGTTGCTCGAGAGCCCGCGCGCGCCGGGGGGGAGCTTTTCTTTCTTTCTTTCTTTGCCATCGTCGCGAGTGCGCTCTCCTCTATGACCCCTCGTCCTCTCTTGCCGGTTTCTCGGCAACGCTCTTTTATTATCTCGTCTCGAATGCTTCCCCTCCTCGTCTCTTCTTGCTCTCTTTTCTCCTTGAACTCGCGCCTTGTCTTGTATCTCGCTCTCGGGCTCGGTTTGTCGGGGCTTTTTCGCTCTGTCAAGGAGAGAATGCGACAGAGGGGAAGAAAGGAAACTGGATGATACCGAAAACTAATCGGTGTTTCGGTTAATAATGTCGGTTTTGCTGAGAGATGGCGTTATTGATACGCTATTGGCGTTATAGATGCTCTGTGGCGTATCGAAGGGTTAACATATACGCCATCGAAAGCCAGTTTGTTGTCAATTTTGTCATTGTTCGATGAACGTAGTTTTTTGTAGTTTTGGAAATGACGAATTTTGTACCGGAGAGAGACGTTTTGCGGGGAAGTTTGATGGCCTTGTGGCATTTGAAGAAAACGGAAGCGGTGAGGTACCGATTGTTGGTCGAAGCTTATGGTGAGAGAACGCTGGAACCAAAAAAACTTGTGGACGATGGTTCGAACGCTTTGAAAGTGGTGATTTTGATGTAAAAGAGGAGGAGCGTTCAGCCGGAACAGTTTAAAGATGCATATTTGCAAGCATTATTGGATAAAGACTCGACTCAAATGTTAAAACAATTGGCAGCAGCATGGAATGTTGCCCGATCCACCATTTCCGAACGTCTGCACGCGCAACGACACGATAATAGTACATTACAAGTTCAACAACACACAACAACAACAAGTACAAGTGCACAACAACAACAAGTGCGCAACAACAATAAACGCAAGTACAAGTGGTACAAGTGTGAAAACATTTTTTCTAGAAAACATTTTGTTCAACAAAACGTTTTCCGCACGAGTATCGTACGAGTTTTTATGTCACAAGGTGTGGAAATAGCGGTTTGACGCGAACGAAGTGAGCGTAAAAATCGTATTTTACGCACAGCGTGTCATAAAGTCACTTTTCAACATGGAAATGCTCGTCCGCACGTTGCAAAGTGGGTAAGAAACTATTGGGAAAATGTTAAATGGAACGTTCTACCCCGCCAACGGTATTCACCGGACTTGGCACCTTCGGACTGCCGCTTGTTTCGATCAATGCGGCACGGAATTTGAGAACAACACTTGCATTCTTACGAATAATGTGGAAGTTTGGCTCGATGACCGGTTGGCCGTAAAAAACGGGCAGATTTCTTGGCGCGGAACCCATTTTCTGACAGAAGGATGGGAAAAAGTCGTAGCCAACGACTGCCGATACTTTGATTATTGAGAAAATTCATTCTCTGCTAGAAAGAAAGGCTCCAATTTTGCGGAAAAATCGACATTATTAACCGAAACATCTATGATGAGAAGTAATTTGGGTGAATGGATGAAGAATGGCTGAGTAACCATTTTTTTAGTACACAGAAACAATGCGGAGAGTCAGAATTAGTCGCGCATTTTGGACGGAAAGATTCTGAAGATCGTGGCGCAGAAAACTCGAGCGAAGGTTGCATGATGAAAATATGAAAATATAAGGAAGCAAAAACGATGGACAAGGTACGAAGTACCTTGAAGATGCAAAGTATTATCTTAGTGGATAAACCAAAAAAATGGCGTGCTTGCATGCGTAAACTTTGTCGCTCATAATCGCGTGTCAAAGACGATTGTCGGACACTCCGGAACAACGGATCCGTCGTAAATGTCGTACGAAAAATGTATATACAGCCGTAATCATCAAAAACAAGAAGAAGAAAAAGAAGAAAAAAACCGAAACGATGAAGGTTTCTAAGAAACTTGATAGATGAACGAGAAAATGGTTTGGATATGAAATTTCGTTGCTCCGAAATGCGTTTTAGGTTCGATTTTTCGATACGCTGGACCTGCGATTCCGTAACAAAAACCGTAACAAAAACGATTCCGTAAAGAGTCGTTGTATGCAGACTTAATCACCAGAAGAAGAAGGAGTAAAGAAGAGTTGGAATGATGTAATGCAGAGAAATGAAGGTTACGGAGCAACTTTGTAGATGGAGGAGATAATGGTTTGAGTATGAAAGTTCGTTGCTCCGAAATGCTTGTTAAAAGCCGTTGCTCGACACTCTAGACGGATTATTTTCCGTATGGCGTCTTAATCGTTGCGAGAAGAAGAAGAAGAAGAAGAGAAGAGGAGCAAAAATGATACACCGAACGTCATTTATGACGTATGGTGTAAGTAGTATGGTTACTTACTTTAGTAAGGTGATGGATAAGAAAATGGTTCGAATATGAAACTTTGAGGCTTCAAAACGCTTGTTCAAAACGATTCCTCGACACTCCGAATTAATTATTCCGTGTTTGCGGTCTCAATTGATGACGGACTAAGGAGAAGAAGAGGGGACGAACGAAAATGATACGACAAAGGTCATAAAGTAACTTGATGGATAAGAAAATGGTTCGGATATGAAACTTCGGTGCTCCGAAACGCTTGTTAGAGACGATTCCTCGACGCTCCGAATCAATTATTCCCTGTATTTAGGCTCGATTGATTCCAGAAGACGAAGAAGCAGAAGAAGAGAGGAGCAAAAATGATGTAACGAAGATTACAAAGTAACTTGATAGAAGGCTGAGAAAATAATTCGGATATGAAACTTCATTGCTCCGAAATGCTTGCTAGAGATTCCTCGACACTCCGAATCTATAATTCCGTGTATACAGTCTTAATCGTTAAAAAGATAAAAAGCCATAACAGCCATAATGGAATAACAAAGGTCAGAAAGAAACCTGGCCGATAGATGAGAAAATAGTACGAATCTGAAACCTAGTTGCTCCAAAAATGCGTTTTAATGTCGGGAAAATTGTTTGACCAAGATTTCGAACCAACGTCGTGACAAGAATAGGAAAAGAAACAGGAAAGATAAAATGATGCCGGCAAGGTTACGAAGTAACTTGAAAGATGAATTTAAACGAAAAAAAATAACCATGTTTTGAATATAAACTTTGTTGCTCCAAAACATGAAAACACAACAAAAAAAAATTCTTTATGACACGCTGCGCGTAAAAGTGCGATTTTACGTTCACTTCGTTCGCGTCAAACCGCATTTACGCACCTTGTGACATAAAAATTCGTATGATACTCGTACGAAAAACGTTTTCTGGACTCGTGTGATTGCAACACTCGCCTTCGGCTCGTTTTGCAAACTCACACTCGTCAGAAAAACGTTTTTCGTACTAGTGTCATAATGTACTATTAACTATCTCCTCTGCAAGATGGAATCGAAAAAATAGCAAGATGGCCGAAATTATCATGCCAAAAGACGTCACAGAAAAAATTTCAAGAACAAAAACGATTTATAGGTACCCTCGTCGATGCGCGACGTACGGTAAATAAAAACGAGAATTACATCGTAAAATAATTTTACATGAGAATGACGTCGGGGTTGAAAGAAAAATGCAAAACTGCGTTTGCGGATGTTAAAAATGTTTTAGAGGCGTCGTAAATTTTGTTTATCAGCATCGATGGCGTCGCAACGATCTTGAGTCGCGATACGACCCGTATTGAGTCATTTGTACCCGATGCGAGACTCATCATTGCAATAACGAGTTCATCGTATGGCTCATTACGACTCATCGGAAATTTTTAAAACGTTTTGAAAAGCATTTTCCGGGTTTTTCATTGTTCGAAAAATTTCCGAATGACTGGCTAATGACACCAAGGGTTATTATATTGATTATCACCATCGTTTTCACACATTAGAAGGATTAGAACTATATATATCTATATATATATACGCGCTTGGACGAAACGATCAACGAGAAACGAGTGGGAATCGCTCTCGACGCTATAACTCTATTAAAAAAATTTACTAATCAAGATCTGTACGTCTCGTAGTTAGTCGCACATTCCAAAAATTCATTTACTGAATTATCGTTTTCAACATTTTTATTTCAAAGGGAATTATCGGACCTTCGACGGCCTAATCCGACCACTCTATCTCGTACCGATCATCGCAGTCGAGATTTCTTCGGCCCATATCTACGCGCCTGGCGCCCATTTCATTTTGAGAAAATCAAAAAGTGGCGGAAGACGGGGGAATTCGGTGACAGACGAGCTGGTAAATGTGAGACGTTTTCCGGTTTGGTGTTGTGAGTAAAAGTCGAGGCGAGACAAGGGCGGTCTTAAGTACTTTAATAGCTATTATCTGAATAGACGGCTTCGGATTATCGCGTAAAACTTCTAGTGATTCGTAATTATTTAGCGCGATTTTGAGGGATTTCGTGACCGCGTCTCGCGCGGTTCGACGGAAATAATGAGTATCTCATGATTTCGCGCGAGTTTTGAGAGTTTTCGAACTATTTTCAATTGATTTTGAAAATTTTCCGATAGCTTCGGCATATTTTTTGTGCCCTTGGGACGATTTGACACGATTTCGCGCCGTTTTAAATGATTTCGTGCGACTTTCGAATGATTTCGCGTCGCTTTAAATGATTTCGTCCGATTTTCCAATGATTTCGCGCGATTTCAAGCAAATCCGTGACCGTTTCGCGCAGTTTTGACGAATTTCTTAACAAATCCGGCGCGGTTCTGCGCGGTTCTGAATGATTTCATGCGATTTGTCAATGATTTACCGTGATTTCGAGCGATTTTGAACGATTCCAATCGATGACCTGATTATACCGCGCGACTTTGAGTAAATTCGTGAATCATTGTGCGCCGGTTTGATGGATTTGGCAATGATTTCGCAACCTCGGCCTCCGAAAAATTGGCCTTCCGCTCAACAATTGTTGTAGTATCATGTGTTCGTTACATTACGTTACGTTATGTACGTTACGCTGTTGTGTTAGTTGTTACGTTACGCTGTTGTGTTAATTGTTACGTTACGCTGTTGTGTTAGCTGTTTCGTTACGTTGTTGCGTTACATTGTTACGTTCTGTTGTTGCGTTACGTTGTTACGTTCCACTCTTACATTACGTTGTTACATTCCGCTGTTACATTACGTTGTTACATTTCGCTGTTACATTACGTTGTTACCTTCCGCTGTTACATTACTTTGTTACGTTACGTTAACTCGCGTAACGTTATCTCACGTTGTGTTTTTACGTTACGTTATCTCACGTTGCATTGCGTTGCGTTAGCTCGTGCAACGTTATCTCACGTTGCGTTAGCGCCCGCAACGTTATCTCACGTTGTGTTCTTACGTTACGTTATCTCACGTTGCATTACGTTGCGTTAGCTCGCGTTACGTTATCTCACGTTTCATTAGTTCACGTTACGTTATCTCACGTTGCTTTACGTTACGTTAGCTTACGCTCCGTTACGTTACACGTTAGCTTACGCTACGTTACGTTACGTTAGCTCACGCAACGTTACGTTATGTTAGCTCACGCTCCGTCACTGTACCTTAGATCACGCTACGTTACGTTACGTTATCTAACCCCAACGTTACATTATTGCGTCAAACTGCGTTATGTTAACGTAACGTTACGTTATCTAACCCCAACGTTACCTTATTGCGTCAACCTGCGTTATGTTAACGTGACGTTACGTCACTCAGCATCCTCACGCCACTTAATCATCATTCGATAACCGATATGCACTATCCCACACCGCGTGGTACGCTACTTACGGATTTACCTTAAGGCGATGGGCTACATCGGGCAGTGCGAGAGAGACAGCGCTATTGGCGCTCGCTGCGAAGTGAGAGAGAAGGAGAGCGCGTTTGTAGCCCATCTTCTTAAAAATCCGCACTAAACCTTGCAAGAGCTCCCCCCCCCCCTCCCTCCCTTACGCGCAATAAAGAAAAACAAGCTTGGAAAAATTCTAAACTAAGAAACCCAGAACGTTTGAATGCGCGAAGAGAGCCCTCGACCCGGGGCCCATGGCAGTTTTCGCCCCCCACCATCTCCGACCATCGGCGCCAACTTCTCATCCGAAGTTCCATCCGCGGCCCCGGCTTTCGCCACGCGCGGTTCTCCACACTCCGTTCCCGGGTCCCCGTGCGTCCCAGATCCCTCCCCCTCGGCGCCGGTCCCACGGGTCGCTCGTTCGACCGCTTATCGCGGCGCTATATACATATATAGCCCTGTATAATATATGTACACGTCAGTATATATTATTCGAAGACCTCGGAGAAGTCCCGACAATTCCGCATCCCTCATCTGGTGTTGTTCAATTTATTATTGTTATCAACCCGATTGGTGTATCGTTCTTTTGCACACCCTGAAAGTGTATCGAGAGGTCGAATTGAGACTCAAGGTTAGAAAAAAAATAGAAAATGTCATCGTAAAAATGTGGAAAAAATTAATGAATGAAGCTCAGGGTTTCTACTTGACGATGAAATTTTGAAATATCGAGGGTACGGAATTATTCGTTATAAAAATAACAATAGACGGATGAATTGCGGGAACTTCGAAATTTTTGTCTGGGTCAAATCGACCCCACGATACCCTCATTGGGTTAATAATAATTAACAAAATAATAGTAACGAAGGGGGGATATATAAATATCGGCTCTTCGCTCTGTATCTCTCTAAATAAATATAAATGTGTGATATATATTATATAAATGTAAATGATAATAAATGAAATAATCGTAGAGCGGGATACCATACAAGTGCTAGTGCTCATTTGGGTCTATACATGTATGTAGATATATAAATATAACCTAACTCAGAACCGACATTAGTATAGTATCCCGCTCTATGATCATTTTATTCATTACTATTATATAAATGGTGGAGATTACCGTATGTATCCGGTAATCTCGACCACCCAACTTCGTATATATCACACACGCACACATACTCATACATACGTACATCAATATACATATGTACGATCGCTGTGTCGCAAGTGTATCGAGCGACACACGTTTCCACCTGTATCTACGTGTGGCCGCGCGTCCACCGCATGTCCCCCTTGAATTCGACGCTAATTCTCGAATCGCCATGGTAACAGCCCTTCGTGTGTCGGCGAGCCAAGTCGATGGGCCACCCCCGAGCTCGGCCCCCTTACACACACACACACCCCCCTTTCCTCCTTCCTTCTCGTTGCTATCGCTGCGGCCGCTAACTTTCCACGTCCGCTGTCTACACATAAGAGAAATGTATGTACACGTATACCCACGTATAAACACGTAGATACACGTATATACGCGTACATACACTTATATACACGTACATACACTTATATATACATGCGTATTCAAGTGCCCATACGTATTATATGCATAAACGTGTATGCGTATGCATATGTTTATCCACATACGCGTATGTACATCGTATATACGTATATATGTACGTATATGTACGTAGAACGGAGCATCGCGACAACGTTCGCGGCAAGTCCGACGCGGTTGGCGCTGATGCGCGCTCGGGCTACCGTCGCTATCGATCCGACTCCTCGCAACGCCGCGCCGCGGGCATTTGTGCGACTATTGTCCTTATAAGTATTCTCCGTCGTGTATATACGGGCGTGTATAGATTCATGTAGCTATATCTATATAAAACGGCCCGCGTTGACTATAGATATCGCTGCTGACGTCGGACAATCGCAAACGGCGGCAAATCGCACTCCCCTACGACGGCGCCGATGAATGCGCCGCCACTTGCCAGCTCACACACCCCCACTCCTCGTTCCTTCCCGATTCTGGCCCTTTTTTCATTTTCTTGTATTTTTTTTGTTGCTTCTTTTCAGGTGGTTTGGACATTTTTTATTTTTTTGGGATGTTTTTGGGGTGATCGGGGATGGTTGGGTCGATGATATTGACGTCGCGAGAGGTTGTAACTGCGATAGAGGTGATAAGGCTGGCCCTTGGTTGTCGGGTTTGTGTGGTTGCCCTTTTATCGTTTTTTTTTTGTTGTGTTTTTTCGTAGTTTTTTGACGAGACATTTTGGATTGTCGCGGGAAGTCGCGATTTTACGAGCATCACCGACCGAAACCCCGCTGAGTATGCATGTTAGTTCGCGCGTTCGGCTTTTGTAGCCCTTGCTGGCCCTTTTTCTTATTTTGGTGTTGTTTTTTTCTCCCGTTTGTTGTTTTTTTTTTCAATCCTTTGATAGCGATATTGGTCTTAATGCGCCGTTGCGGTATTGTAACGAGGCGAGAGTCCTTTTTATCCACCCATCGTACGCTGTGTAACCTTTGACGGCCCTTTTCCATATATTTCTTTGTTTTTCCCGTTTTTTAAAATCATTTAGTGGAGATATTTATGATGTTGGGCCGTCGCAGAATTATTACGCAACGAGAGCGCGCTTTATTTACCCAACGTTGCACCCTGTATCCCTTTTTGGCCCTTTTTCATAATGTTTCTTTATTCTTTCGTTTATTTTTTAATCTTCTTATAGTGTTACCGATGATATTGCGCTGCTGCAATATCATGACGCAATAAAAGAGTCCCTCCATCGACCCAGCCCCCGCCCTGTATTCTTCGCCGGCCCTTATTCATATTTTATCAACGTTTTTCAAGTCTTCCAATACGCGATGGATCCTAATGATATTAGACTGTTACAGTATTATATCGTAAAGGGGGGCAACCCTTCATCTACACGCAACACAACGACACCGCCCTACGTCCTTCACTCGCCCTTTTTCACATTTTGTTTTTACTTTTTCGCTTTTTCCAAATCATTTTAATGGCGATACTGATGACATATTGCGCCGCTGCGGTGTTATAACGCAACACGAGAGTCCCTTCCGTCCACTCATCTGCTCTTTATCCCTTACTGGGCCTTTTTCATGTTGTATCTTTTTTTTTTTCATGTCTTACGATAGATGATATCGATGATAATAGGTTGTTGCAGTATCACAACTACACATGAGACTTCTCCGGCTATTGCGGCTCCAGCAGCGCCCTGAATGCCTTTCTAGCCCTTTCAGACCCTTTCTCATGTCGTCTCTTCTTTTTGAAAGTCTTCCGAAGGCCGATATTGATAATATTAGGTTGTAGCAGTATTAACACGCAGCACGAAAGTCCGAAAGTCGAAAAGTCCCTTCCAGCCACCTATCAATTGCCTTCCAACCCTCGCGGGCCCTTTTTCATATTTTTCTCGTTTCTTCTAAAATCTTACAATAAAATTATAGTAACGATATCAGGTTGTTGTACTAGAACGACACGAGATTCCCCTCCACCCTCCCCAACTGACCCCGCCCTGTTTCCCCTACCGGCCCTTTTTCATACTTTCCCGCATTTGCGTTTCTTCAAAATTTTCAAATCCGTTACATCGATGATTTCGGGCCGTTGCTGCGTCATAACAACCGAAAAAAAACCCACTTCATGAAAGGCCGTCGTTTTCCAGGTCACACATCCACCCTATCTTCTCCCCCCACCCCCGCTGACCCTTAATTCATGTTTTTTTCCACCTATTCTCATCTCCGGAGGATCTACTGATAAATGGCTGGACTAACAATGACCTTGCGGTTTCACTACTGTCACAACTATACGAAAAAACCGTCCCCCGCCTTCATCCCCCCTCCCGTTGGCTTTTGCCATTTGCCACCTCACGCACCCACCCTCGCTTTCCCTTCCCTCCCCCTTCTACGTCCCGTTTGCTGGCCCTTTTCATATTTTTTGTTTTTTCGTTCGCTTTTTTGTTTCCTCTTCTTCGGCTTACTCGAATAGCTCACGTTGATAATATTTTACTGTCACTTGTTCTGTAATTGAACGAGATAACGAGACCTTTTTCTGCACTCCTTTGCCCTCCTTTTTGCCCTTTTTTCTTGTGATTCGTCGAAGTGCGGAATTTAATTCGTTTGAATTTTTGTAATTACGTCGGTTTTTGTTTCAGACGACGATGAAAACCGTTCTCGGTAATTATTAATCAATTCATGGATTATACGGCCCGAAGGCGGGATTACGTAAACGATCGATTCTTTAGAAGGACAAACCGTTCCGGATCGATAATTACGCGACGACCGTCATATTCGTACAATGCGTTTCGGGTTTATAATTATCTCGCATCGAATTTTCGTCGAGATTTTTCGTTGAACGAGGAACGGAGAAATTGAAAAAAAGAACACCATTTTTTTTAAATACATCTGCGGCTGAAAATGTGGAAAGGGAAGAAATAAATCCGCGATGATTCTTTTAGTTCAATTTGGTGTGAATGGATTTTCCGAGTGAATAATTTTGGCTGAGAAAACGCGGCGAATAATAAATGTGGATGAAAATCAGATATTATCGGATTGATTAATAATTTTGAAAAGCGGTTGAAGTTACGGCGAATAAAATCGTGGACGACGTTGTTTCTGGAATTGTACCGGATGACGTATTTTTATCCAGGTAGAGACTCGGTGCGATAAGAAGCGGAGTGATAAGATTTGACTGAATAAAATTCGTGTGGGCGAAATTATCGTTTCGGAAAACTTTTGCAGAATTTAAAAATCAGTACTTTACGGTATTTTTTTTTCGTAATTAATTCACGAATTATTTGAAATAAAACGAAATAAAATAAAATAAGTAACTAAAAACGACGAAAAATCAGAAAAAAGTGAAATATTAACCAGTATACTAAAATACTAAAAGTAGCAAATAATTAGATATTAGAGGAAGTAATGCAGAAATTGTTTGTAAAGAATAAAATAAAATAAAGGAAATACGTATCTAAAAATATTTTTTAAAACGTTGGGAAGCTCGTGGTTGGCTGGAATAATGAGATTTCTTTCTGGGCTTAGATTGTTACATAGGAAGATATACGAAATGAGATGTGCGATGAGGTTGCATCAAAACCGGCGTAGCTAGACTCCGACAGAATGGCGTTTCTACCCCAACAGCAGCGGCAGCGTCGCTTTCATCTTTGCGGATGTTGCCATGGATTCGGGTGGGATTGCATTGAGACGTGATGCTACAAACACGAAAGATAGGTTTAACCATCGATTCAATTAAAATAAAATAATCCTCCAATTCACAGAATATCAATCGGAATTTGAATGGTCCTTTCTCAAGCACGAGTTTGGGCAGAACATTTTTTTACGATTCTATGCCTGATAAACGTGTACAATTACGGCTATCGATCAAAAGATTTGAAATCAAAACGTTTGTTTTTTCATTGACAAAAATCTGTACCTAACGAGAAAAAAATATCGATTTAAAAACGAAGAAAAAATCATTTCATTGGCCGTAAAAAATGAAGAATGAAACCGCGTTCAATGTAGGTAGGTACATGAAAATAAATTTTATATCAGTTCTTCATGTAGTACATGGTTCACAGATACATATTTGTAACATACATATGTGGTGAATAATCCATCAAAATTATTTTTTCCAATATCATTCTAACAATTTCTTAAAATTTTAATTTACGTTCGATCAAAGTTATTTATAAAATCCAAATTCGAACAATAATAATGATAAAAATAATAATAATAATAATAATAATAATAATAATGATAATAATAATGATAATAATAATAAAAATAATAATAATAATAATAATAATAATAATAATAATAATAATAATAATAATAATAATAATAATAATAATAATAATAATAATAATAATAAAAATAATAATAATAATAATAATAATAATAATAATAATAATAATAATAATAATAATAATAATAATAATAATAATAATAATAATAATAATAATAATAATAATAATAATAATAATAATAATAATAATAATAATAATAATAATAATAATAATAATAATAATAATAATAATAATAATAATAATAATAATAATAATAATAATAATAATAATAATAATAATAATAATAATAATAATAATAATAATAATAATAATAATAATAATAATAATAATAATAATAATAATAATAATAATAATAATAATAATAATAATAATAATAATAATAATAATAATAATAATAACAATAATAATAATGAAAAACCCAATAACTAACAACCCCAATAATTGTAACAACGACGTTTCGTAGCCCAAGCGAGAAACCGCAAGCGAATCAACGACGTCAGCGTCGTTACGATCGACGAAAATTCCTAATCTCCTGATACTTCGTGGCGCTCAACTCGCCGTGCAACAGTTTCTCCCCGTAACCGCGTAGAAACGCTACAAACGGTTTTACGGTCGCCGAGGTTTACCCGGCGACGTCGTCGTCGTCGATCCGACAACCGAGTCGCCGCACAAAGCACCGCCCGAGAGACCGTCCCCCCTCTCTCCCC
Source organism: Sussaba pulchella (assembly GCA_963971145.1). Taxonomy (NCBI): domain Eukaryota; kingdom Metazoa; phylum Arthropoda; class Insecta; order Hymenoptera; family Ichneumonidae; genus Sussaba; species Sussaba pulchella. Next base: position 6,825,435 of record OZ020178.1, read on the forward strand.
TTCCCCTCGCCCAAATATTCACCGTACCATCGATGTAATAACGCTGCGCTCGCACACATGCACACGCGCGCGAGCACACACGCAGGCGTCGCGTGATCGATAGAATTTCGAGAGAACGCACGACGACGACCGGGAAAAAGGCCTCGAACGTGGGCCGGAGTGGGGGGGAAACCGGCGCAACCAGATGGAACGTTGCCTGTCCGGGGCTGGATGAACTTTTCGTCGGTCATGTTATCCGGATCGAGACGGGACCTTCTCCTCGATTCTTCCATAAATGGCAAGACCCGGGGGGCTCTCGCTTTGGAGAAGCTTCCGGGCGTCGGCGCGGCGGACTATAATCGCGGCGCAACGGCCGGGACGGCCGACGTCGTCGAACCTTGCGGGGTTTTGTAGGTTTTTCGTTTCTTTTTTTTTTCGTAAATTTTTTGTTTTTTCGGAAGATTTTTTTGTTATGGTAATCGTTGCGATTGTTTTGTTGTTGATAATAGCGGCGGCGACTGGTAGCACTGATGATAGGGATGAGTTTATGGAATTTTTGAAAACGGTAATAATGGTGATAATAATTTATGATTATATTTAAGGAATTATATACGCGATTTCGCCGATTCTTGGAGGTACTTTTATTGACGCGGTTAAAAAAAAATGACGCAAAATTTTTTCACTCTATTTTCTGTAGGTTTTTTATTTTTTATAATTTTTTAGTGCCATTGAAATGATTGTTTCCGTGGTTCACACGATAGGTGATGATACTAAGAATATGTTGTAAACATTTCAAAGCGATCTGAATCTTCTATCTATTATAAATGCAATCTTACCTTACTTGATAGCATCCTGCGCTATATGTGGGGCCTTAAGCTTGAAACATTCTTAACCGTTCAGGCTACTGGAATCGAAAATTTAGAAAAAAAGGAAATGTTTGAAATTTTTCGCGTATATAAGGCCTTAATATAATATAATTATTATTTCCGTGAATTCTGAATGTTATTGTCTAAAAAATCTAAGTCATTATTATTTCAGGGTAATAATAATAATAATATTGATAATAATAACAATATTTAGAAAAAAGCTGCATGTTGGAATTTTTAAATTGCTCCATCAGACTTGGCAATATTTTAGCAACCTTCCTCTTCACGAAATTATTTGAAAATGTTAACTCGCAGGTTTCTTGAATTCCGGAGGAACAATAATGCATTTGCAATAATAATAAATTCTTTTAAAAGCTGCATATTGGAATTTGCAAATTGCTCCCTCAGAATTGACGATATTATACGAATCTTCCTCTATGATGAAATATTTTCTATCAACTCTGGTTTTCTAATAGCAGAAACTTTCGTACAATGTCGTCAATTCTAACGCGACAATTTGCAAATTTCAATTCGCAAGTTTTTTTAATTATGAGGGTACAATTGGCAAGTTTGAATTTGCAGCTCGTTTCCCATCCAAATTTCGGCTCCTTCGACCAATCTTTACCAAATTTCGCACGTACCTACTACGGTTAGGTGATATTTCATACACGTTCCATACAGTTTGGTTACATTACAGTTAAATTGGCCGAAGCTGACGTGAAGGTTAGAGCAAAACGTCTATTTTTCGAAAATGTCAAAGTTCTATAAAATCTGATCCGATTTGGCCGCGTTCTTTACAAAATGTTGTACCTACATACTACGGCCACGTGATATTTTATATCCGTAGCGCATTCGGAGTTCAATCGATCGAAATTGAAGTGGGATTGAAACGAAACGTAAATTTTTCGAAAAAATTTTCTCCTCCTATAACATCGAAACTTTCCGGATGGATTTGGTTCAGATTCAATACCAAACATTCGTAAGTTTTATTCTATCAGTGAACAACTAATCGGACGGATAACTCAAAATTTGCGGATGCTCAAGTGTCAACCGCCATTTTTTTGGGTTAATTTGAAAACGCTGTCAAATCCGGGCGGGTGCGTCGATTATTGCGAGAATTACAGATGACACAGACATGATAAAAAACCGCAGATGCGTGGGAAATTTGGGCGCTTTAGCTTGAACCGTTTTCGAGTTTTATTGTGATATAGTTTTGAATTTTGTGAGGCCATCAAACACTCGCACACATACACCCAAACACACACACACGTCCGGACAATTTCTAAAATTACGATCTCCAGATGTTTCAGGCCATTTTGAACGTGTCGACATCAAAATCGCGATTAACCCGCCGTGATTACACTTTCTAAAAAGTAACGCGCTGATCACACGGGGTCGCGATGCCCCCAGCCATGTTTAAGGGGGGATAAGGTTAAAAAGAAGCATGTTTTTAAGATTTTTTTCTGGCGATACGAATAGTGTAAATTAATTCAATCAATTTCCATATAATAATACAACGTTTCAACAATATTTTCCTAAATTTTCATTCCAATATATTGAAAATTAAATGACAGTGAATCTCCGGAGGCGTTTCGAAAAAAAAGTTGCTTTGCGGTGTTCATCATAACTCGCAAAAGAATCATCTTAAACAAAAAAATCAAAATGCATTCGTTAAAGGAGATGTTTCTCGAGGTAATCACAAGGGGATTTTTTTTTATTTTTTTATTTTTGATTTTTTCGTAGCACTTGGAAGCAAAAAAACCGATTTCCGCTATAAAAATCAGCTAATTTCTTGCTGTAAAATTAATAATTATTAAAAAAAAAAAGCTCTCGACAATACCTGGTGAATTATGTGAATAAGCAGTGTGCAAAATTTCAAAACGATTGGTCCAGTAGATTTTGCGTTATCGTGAACACGGACTTTTTCGAGGCGCCTCCGGAGATTCACTGTCACCCGCTTAATTTTCAATATTTTCGAATGAAAATTTAGGAAAATATCGTTTAAATGTTGTATTATTATATAGAAATTGATTGAATAAATTTACACTATTTGTATCGCCGGAAAAAAATCTTGAAAACATGATTCTTCTTCGCCGAATTAACCTTCCCCCCCCCCCCCCCCCTTAAACGATTGTCGGGTTGCCAGTATCGTTCCGAACGACATATAAAAATTCAGGATACTACTTCAAACCTTCCATAATAAAAATATCATGACGAAATTTTTCTATCAAATTTTCAAAATGGCGAAAAAAAATGGCTCCCAGGCGCCAATAACTTTATTCTAGTTTGAATTTACGCTTGTGGTCTTCGCCATCCCCGGTGAAAAATCTATCTCTGTCACATAACCTCCTCCATGAAGAAGCAAAGCGAGGGAAAAATGTTGCATCGGAGAATTCAGCGTCGTCTCGACGCGTTTGTCATCCATTCATGTTATCCTGATTGCTGAAGCGGCGAGACGCAGACGTGCAACATGGCGCGCGCGTTTTGACGCGCGACACACGTAAGATCGACGTTGAGTACCGAAGGTTCGTTCAGTCGGGTTGGAAGGAGGGTTTGGGGGAAGGGAAAGGTTCGTTAACGGAGAGGAGAGGATTGTAACGACGCCGGAATCGACGCGGTCGACGCGGTCGACGAGGATTGCGGGTACGACGTGCGGACGCTGCCGTCGCTCTTGGCCACCCGGACACTAGGAGCACATGTATCCGGTTCAGGCTTCTACTGTGCGTACGTGATATCAGGGCCGGCGAAACGTGTTCGATCAATCAATCTGGGTGGATAGTCTAGTGGCCCAAGGGGGGGGGGGCGGGGGTGGGTTGATTACTTCTCGGTTATTTATTATATTTATTTATTATTTATTATGTTCAGGGATTTTTTTAGGAGGATACTTAAGTAAAAAGAACAAGATGGGAATTGTCACTTAGTATGTTTAGGTGTTTAGGGATTTTTTTTAGAAGGGTACCCAAGTAAGAAGAACAAGCTGGAAATTGAACGTTGCAAATCGTTTCTCTGTTTAGTTATTATATTCATTTATTATTTATTATGTTTAGGGATTTTTTGGGAGGCTACTCAAGTAAAAAGAAAAAGCTGAGAATTGGCGCTTGCAAATCGTTACTCTATTTATTTATTATTTATTATGTCTAGGGATTTTTTAGGAGGCTACTCAAGTAGAAAGAACAAGCTGAGAATTGAAACTTGCAAATCGCTTTTCTATTTATTTATTATTTATTATGTTAAGGGATTTTTTAGGAGGCTACTCAAGTAAAAAGAACAAGCTGAGAATTGGCGCTTGCAAATCGTTTCTCTGTTTATTTATTATTTATTGTTTAGGCATTTTTTAGGAGGCTACTCATGTAAAAAGACAAGCCGAAAATTGACACTTGCAAATCGCTTCCTCAGAATTCGCGAAAGCTGCGAGATGGAATTTGCAACCTCCCGGATTGAAGGTATTGCAAGAATCTTTCTCCATGAGGAAATTATTTATGTCAACTTTGGCTTCCTCATAGAGACAGATTATTGCAATATGTTCAATTCTGAGGGAGCAGCTTGCAAATTTCAACCTGCAGATTTCTTGAATTCTGACGAAATAATTCGCATGTTTAAAATAGCAGCTTCATTCTGTAATTTGACCGCATCGTTTAATACTTACCAAATAAAACAACAAAAAGTAACAAATGAAGGCAAGCGTTCATAAATTTCAACATATTTAGTCAATCATTCTCAAATTTTCAGTCGATGCGTTCCAGAGAGTAATTGTTAAAAAAAAAGGTGTTTTGGGATAACGTCAATAGTTCCCCAAAATTGAACATTTTCCCATAAAAAAATGCATACAAGTACCTCAATATATGTTGTAATAGATACTATACAGTGCATTCCAATAAAATTATGTTAACATGACCAAAAAAAAAATCATAAAATCACAAAGTTATGGATCACGCTCACCTAACTGAAAAAAATCATGAAACCCCCTTAATTTTCCCGCAAACAGCTACCTCCCCCCCACCATTGCCGCTGGAATTTACTCGAACGTATCTCCTCCTCCCTCTCCGAACGGGGTCTCACTGTATACATGTAGATATCGGTGCCAAAGCTTTTTGCCAGCGAAAGGCCGAGAGAAACGTTGGTGGCAGCCATCGACATATAGATATGGACCGATAATACCGCGAGAAAAAGTGAAATCCCAATAAAAAGAGAGGAGGACAAGGTGGGTTTATCCCTCTCTCTCTCTTTTCCGTGAGAGAGAGAGTGAGACAGGGAATAAACCCACTTAATCTTCTCTCTTTCTATTGAGATTTCACTTTTTCTCGCAGTATTATCGGTCCATATATCTATGTGTCGATGGTGGCAGCAGCGACGATGGCTGGAGAGAGGCGTCGAGGTTATTTCTCTCGTGGTAGACGCTGCAGGCGGTGACGTGGGGGAGGGCGGTAGCGAGGGGAACGCGGCGAAGTGCGCGAGGGAGGGGGATAGCTATTTCGCGCGGTTGCGGAGCGTAACAACCGCGCGGTCGGGACGAACGATTCCGATTCTGGCTACGAGACAACTTTGTTCTGGGTTTCGGTTCGATGCCAATTTTACTTGGGTTTTTTGGTCTTATTCCGTGGCCTTCGATCCATTAAGGGTAGAAGCGGCCTCTAGAAAAACAAAGACGATGCCGAATATTCGACGTTTTTAGCCCTTAGTGTGCTCTTCTATTTTATTTTCGGAGCCTAGCGCCTTGGAAAGTACTCTAAAGTGCTCCAAAATATTCCACAGACTTCATGAAATGTTATTAACAATTCTAGTATGAGGATCAATCATTGTATTGCTGCAATAGTCATTTGCTTAAACCTTAGAAGTCACACTGGAAACCACCCGTCGATTAATCGACAACCGACGGTTTTTTGTTTCCGTTTTTATCTCTTTAGGAATTTTTTTCACCACGTTGCCATTTTGTTTCTCATGAATAACGTTTTCGTACATCATCTGGAATGTTCGGGGCGTGTTCTGTAATTTTTTTTAAACACTTCGGGCGGATAGTTTGTTCACAATTGGGTTTTTGAAAACTGACTGGGTGGAATCCACGCAGCGTGACGGCTGTGGTATTATTTGGTAGTTCGTCGGTAAGGGGTTAAACTATATAATCATGAACATGGATGAAAACTTTCTGAGCTAGAAGTTCGAGAAGGTTTCCGCGAGACACGGAGTGACCGATGGTTACAGAAAAAAAGGTTTATATTGTTTTGTTTCTTTTTTTGACAATTATTTTTACGGGATTTTGTGATGCTGCGTGGATTGTGGTCGGAAAAATGAAAAATAATGATGAGAATGTTGTATTTTGGAATGTTTTGTCTTCTCTTCTTCTTCTTCTTCTTCTTTTTACGGAACGTCATGAACTTGTGTCGACACCGGATGAAGAAGCGAGAAAGCCATGGTGACGATTTTTTATTTTGAATACAAATCGAAATCGCTCCTAATTGCTTGAAATCGCTTGAAATCGCTTGAATCGCTTGATTGCTTGAATCGCTCGATCGCTTCTAAGTACTCGGAATCATTTTAAATCGCTGATCATCTCTTAGACAAGCTATAAATCGCTTGGAATCATTTTAATTCCGTTCAAATGGCTTGGAATCGCCAGGAATCACTGGAAATCATTTCACATCGGTCAAAACCATTTTGAAACGCTTGAAAATACCTCGGATTCACTAAAAATCTCTCAAAATCATTTCAAATCGCTCGAATTCATTCGAAACAACTCGAATCGTTTAAAAACGCTCGAAGGTGGATTAAAATCGCTCGAATAAGCTTCGAAATCGCTTGGAGTTGCTCACAATCGCTTTGAATCACTTTAAACAGTCGTATAATAATTCCTAATCTCCCGCAATCATTTGAAATACTCTAGAAATCGTTTCGAATCACCGAAATAATATGGAGCCAACGTCAATACGAAATATTCTATGCATTCTTTGCGACTTTTCACATGAAACGCGTCGCGCGTTTCAATTCGATCGCTCGCTGTTTTGCCTACAAAATTAAACGATCCTAAAATCGGGGGAATTTTTCTTACGCCTACTCACTGAATTGTTATTCAAAGTAATTTATTATTTTCACGTTCGTATGGAAAATAGATATATCATTTTGGAGGATGAAATGTTGGAAGTAAAATCGTCGAGCGCTGTCGAGTCGATTCGGCCGGTCGTGGGAGAGTAGGTCTATTGTTGTGTACCTGAACGGCTATCGGGTCCTGTGACTGCTGCAGCATCCATTTTCATTTGGCTCACTTGGTCTAATGTAACGCCATTTGTACGGCTGCTATATCCCAACCCTAGGGCTATAATGTTTGTTTTCTAGGGCCTCAAGCGAGCTTTAGTTTAGTTTGAGACATGGTATTATGATCGCCATGTTGCAGACGGATGCCGGTCGGTTTTTGTCGGCAGAAAAAGAGTCGAGAGATTCTTAATATTATGATGAGTTATTTACAAGAATTATTGTAATAAATAGGCAAGTATTGTTCATCATTTTAATAATTGTGATAGTAATAATATCGATGCGTATTTAATTTAATTAATTATTAGTATCTGTATGCTATTTTTATTATCATCATTTTTATACAGATTATTATTATTATTATTATTATTATTATTATTATTATATTTTTTAATATGCGAGCCGTAATTATGCAGAAAGTGGACGCTAGCCCAATTTCCCTGGCATGAAAATATGTAATTTCGGGGGTTTTCCTGAGCATTTTTGTATATGGATGTTGGGTGCGGAAACCATTTTTTACCATGTTTCAAGGTCATTGAAAAAAAAAATGTTCAAAAAATTTTAAAAACCTTTTATTATGAAAAACTAATTCTAAACTGACCATTATTTATAAATTTCTCATTTTCTTAATCACAATTAACAGCATATCATCCACGTCCAGTGGGCACATCAACGATATTTCATAAAGAAATGTTTCAATTCGGTGAATGAAAGAAAATTTCCGCTTGAATGAAAATTCCGCGATGTATTGGCGATAATGTGCTATTGTGTGCCTAAACCGAGGCAACGCACCACGCATATCACGCCGCAGACGTTCAATATTTCGTGTGTGAGCACGGAACTCCGCTGTACTCAATGCTCACACACCTATTAATATACGTCCCATTACTATACACTCACTAACATCATTAGTCATGAAAAATTACGATAGATGGATAATGTTGCAATTATACCTCACGACAAAATGAAATCCAATCAACGGCTGTATGAGCACTGATTTGGGAATCATCTTGCAATTTTTTTTTATGCAAAGTTTCGGAGTACAAAAAGTAGGCGAACATTCGGCATGCAGTGTCCAGCCCGATGTGTGTGTGTGTGTGTGTAAGGTAAAAACAATGTCGCTTAAAACTACCTTTTATACGCGTCTTCGCTTTTGGCGTCGCACTGACAAACGACGCGATGCAAAGCAACGGAACTGCATCGTGACACGATTCAACTCCAACAATTGCATTGCAACTGCTGCACTTCGATTGTCCACGAACAACACCGCGGTCAATTAGATAGTCCAACAAAACATTCGCATCGTCCACAATTCGCAAGAATCGCAACAGCTCCATGCTCCATCGGTTATACATTTACATATCGTACTGGACAGATCGTGAACGGGCAATTTTCTCATTGCTCCTTGAAGAAGGGCCATGATAAAGACGCGAAATTATCACCCGAATGTAAAATATACAACGTAAACAAAGCCAATTTATTTCGATAGTGTTGTTTGACATTTTCAGCCACGTATTACTATATGAAAAAATGATTTCCGCGCCCACCATATGCGTATAAAATTACTCACAAAAGTATCCTCTGTAACATATTTTCATCCCAGAGAAATCGGGGTGGCGTAAACTTTCTGCATAATTATCAAATTTTTATTTATACAGAAGAAATAATTTCTTGCTCAATTTTCTTAGGTCAAGTTGGCATCGTGATAGTGATTTTTTTCTTTAGGTTTCAGACGACGACGAAAATATGCTTCGATCGAGGTTCTGATCGATCGTTGCTTCGCACGTCGTTTGAATTTTACTTTGTAAGAGAAAGAATCGTTGAGAGAAGTCAATTTTGAAGCGCCAAAATGTCGTCGACGAGTAGATATCGGAACGGTGCTAATGACTATGATTATATATTTTCCGAACCGTCGTATTAACGCAGTTATTGTACTTTGCGGGGGAGAGCAGGAGATGGGCTAAAGATAAGGAATCGGCGTGGAATTAAAATGAAAAAGGATTAACCGCGACAATGATTTTTGGAGCGCTAAAAATGGCTAAAAATTACTTGGACGTCGCTTCCGTCTCGATAAATAGATTTTTCATACTCCAAATTAAATCAAGACCTTAATTCTGCTCTGGATCTGCCAAGATAAAACCGTTTTGAGGGCGTAGAACAAATTCACAAATCAAATCGACCAGAAAGACCTTCGAAATTCATTTTTGGAGCGCCAAAAATGGGTAAAAATTACTTGGACGTCGCTCCCGTTCCGAAAAATAGATTTTTCATGCTGCAAAATTAATCGAGACCTTGATTCTACTCTCCGGGTTAAGACAAAGCCGTTCTGAGGGTGTAGCACGAATCCACGAAGAAAATAAAAAAAGAAAACCTTCGAAATTTATTTTTGTAGCGCTCAAAATGGCTAAAAATTACTTGGACGTCTCTCGGGTCTCGATAAATAGATTTTCCATACTCCAAAATAAATCAAGACTTCAATTCTACTCTGCACCCTCAGAAAAAGCTGTCCTAAGTACGTCAAACGGATCCAAAACTAAAACTAGAAAAAGAAACAACGAACAATTTTCTTCTTTTTTTCCGAATTCTCGGGAAAAAAAAGAAAAATCCGATGATTGAATATTATCGAGGGCGAACAAGAAGCAAGCGAAATTACTCCTCTACAAATCCAACCAACCGAAACGCCGGTCAATAACGTTTTTTTTTCTTTCCGCAGGACATTAAGTCGTTTTTGTTCGATCCGTCGAACGTAACAGGGAAAAAAACTGCGTACCGAGGGTGAAACATCACGTATGTGGGTGTTACAGTGTCGAAAGCTCCATCTATCGTCGTTTCACGAAAGCTCCAGTCCGAGTACTCCGATCGAAGACCCTTTGCTGTGTTATCAGTGCAAGGTTCGACTTATCACAGCAAGAACTTGTGCTTTCTCGCTCTCTCTCTCTCTCTTCCTCCCTTCTTCTCATTTGAAAACAGATTTTTGGCAAGTTTTATCAGGAAATCATTGAATTTACGCGACGCGTTAATTTTTTCTACGTATTTCGGATTTTACGAGAAGAAAAATTGACCAAATCAAAACGCCATTACCGCTTACAAATTCTAATAATTTTTTTTACAGACAAATGCGTGGATATTTGTATCGTTCTGCCGATAAGAGTCACCAAAGAATTTTAGAAAGTAGCAGCAATGATTTTTATAATTTTTATTCATCCGTAGAATTCGTAACTCGTTGAAGAAACGCAAAATTCCGCGAGGTCTTAATTTTTATCGCGCGACGGAAAAAACATTTTCGCGGCGACTTTATCGGTCATCGGGGATCAAAACTGGTTGACCAACCGAGGGATTTTCCACGGATGTTGTATCAGTCTTCGGACAATCTCTGCTCGTCCTCGACTTATCAGCAGCCACAATAGTTCAACAATTTTTCTCCAATAATTTCCATCTTATTCGTCAAAATTAATTTCGTTCCTCAAATTTATTTTTATTAAACTCGCCTAAATTTTTGTTTCTTTCCATTGATTTAACTGCATGTTTTTTTTCAGTGTTAAAGGAAAACACAAGAAAATCAATTTATCGTCAACAGCTGATGGTATTCGCTTATGCGTCGGCGTTGTCGATAATTTTCCGTGTGTCCGTGAGTTTGTTCGTGCGTGTGCGAGCAGGTGGGTGGTTTTCTACCTCTTTTCAGCGTGCGCGCTGCTGCGAGGCTTGGTTTTAATCGATATATACCCTCTCCGTCGTTTTCCCGAACTCAGTCGGGGCATAACCAAAAAAAAAATAGGGAACGAAAAAAAAATAGCGAACAATTGGTTCGGGGTCGCTGTGAACGTGAAATTCAATGGCAATAAGGAGTGCCGGACCGTCGACGTGCCGCTCCTCCGAAGATTGTTGTACGTGTTCGATCGTGGAGTCATGCTGATGCCGATTGTCGTAATCGTTCGTTCGACAACCTCGAATTACGTTTCAACGTGAGTTTTATTGAAGCATTTCAGATTATTATTGTTATTACTGTTGTTATATTTATCATTATTATCATATTTATTATTATTATATTTATTGTTGTTATCATATTTATTATTATTATTGTATTTATTAGTAGTACAATTATTGTTTTGTGCATTCGACGTTGAAATGTTGCATTTTTTATTCTTCTTAGAGTCATGCGGCCTTGACAGTTGTATTGGTTTCTATTTTTATTCTTACTCGTTGTTTCCTTTTTTTTATATCGATTTGAAATCATTTCGTTGGTTTTATTGGTCGTCAGAATTTAGACATTTGTTCCACTTGATTACTTATTTATTCATTTATTTATCTATTTTATCGATCTTTTTTTTTTGGCACTTTGATATACGTTTTATTTTGTTTTTCTAGGTACTTATTTATTTATCCATCTATTCATCCGTTTAGTTTATTCGCTAACCTCAAATTACGTTTTACCGTGAGTTTCATTGAAGCATTTGAGGTTATTATTCTCATTATTATTGTTATATTCATCATTATTATCATATTTATTATTATTATTGTGTTTATTAGTAGTACAATTATTGTTTTGGGCATTCGTCGTTGGAATGTTGCATTTTTTATTCTTCTTAGTGTCATGCGTCCTTGACAGTTGTATTGGTATCTATTTTTATTCTTACTCGTTGTTTCTTTTTTTTTATATCGATTTGGAATCATTTCGTTGGTTTTATTGGTCGTCAGAATTCAGATCAACTTTAATATTTATTTTTATTTGTTTCATTTGATTACTTGTTCATTCATTTATTTATCTAACTTATCTTCTATTCTTTTGGCACTTTCATAGCCAATTTCTTTTGTTTTTCTAGTTATTCATTTATTCATCCATCTATTTATCCGTTTATTTATTCTTTTGCGCTCTAATATTCATTTATTATTTGCATTATTCATTCACTCATTCTATTTATTTATTCTATCTATCTAGTAGCCATTCATCGATCTATTCACATATTTATCCAAATTCAATTCTATTCAAATACCATTTTTTCATCGATCCTCAGAACCCCCATTTTTTCCGCCCCCTCATTTAATTTTTACATTCAATTCTAACCATCATAATTTTTTTTTCCTCCTTCAATTATCTCTGAATCAATTGAAAAATCAAATTAAAAAAAAAAATGTATTTCTTCCCAGTCTATACCTTTTCTTTCCTCATTAAATTCTCTCTGAATCAATTGATAAATCAATCAAAAAAAAATATATATTCCTTCTCAGTGCAATGATTCTTGCGATCCATCCGATCTCACCCCGCAATTTTTGTTGATTCGTCGTTGATCATGAATCGCGTGAGTTACAACAATCGTCCGTTGATCGACAACACGTACGACGATGCGTTCGATTCTTCGAACGTGCCGTCACCGAAATTACGCTCGGCAAAACATCTTGGAACGAATTTGCGCGACGACAAGGTAAAATTCGACGACGACGAAGACGACGACGAAGACGATGAACATTCGAGAGTGAAGCTGCAACCGTCGCCTACGGGTTATCGGGATTACACACCACCGGCCGAACTCGTGCGAAATAATTACCGCACGAGCGGCAGCGGCGTCGTCGGCGCCGGCTCTTCGGTCGACCGACGCAATGACGACGACGCTCGTCTTGCCGATTCCGTCTATTCCACCGGCGTTGAATTGCGAAAAAAAGACGAGGCTTTTACTCACAAGGTGATTGAAAAATAATTCATTTGAAAAAATTAACGTTTTTTTTAATTGTTGATTTTTGAATCGTTCATGATTTTAAATGTTTGAAATGTTGTTTATGTTGTTTTGAATTACGGAGCGAAAGGAACGAATGAGAAAATATAATTTTTTTTTTTTTGGGTTTTGTTTGGGATTTTTATTGAATTTTTGATCGAATGAAGTTTGAATTTGCGATGGTGCGATTAATTATTTTGCCAGTAAAATTATTGGAGAGGTCGGAATGAGATTGGGATTGAAGTTATTTTTTGAGTTCAACTTAAAATCAACCCAACGTCGATTTAAAAGCAACTTAAAATGTACTTTAAATCAATTTGTGAAGTTGACTTGAAATTAATTTGAAAATCAACTTGAAATCATCGAGCATCGTAAAATTAGAGAAATTTTTTCAAAAAATCACGCAAAATCGTGTGAAAATTATCCTGAAATCACACGAAACAAATACAAAAGCCCAGAAAAACCACCAAAAAATTCACAAACATCAAAAACTCGCTACAAAAACTTCGTAAAATCATCCAAAACCCAAATATGAAATCGACCCTACCCCCAAAATTACTCCCACACCGTAATCGGCCGTGAAAATGACGTCCCCGTCATTGAATTGCGAAAAAAAGACGAGGCTTTTACTCGCAAGGTGATTGAAAACAATTCATTTGAAAAAATAATCGTTCATTTTGTTGGTTTTTTAATCGACTATGATTTAAAATGTTAAAAATCTTCCAAGATAATGACAGAACGGAAGACAGATGGAAATGTAATTTTGAATTACGGAGTAAAAGGAACGAAGGAGAAAATAAAATGGACGATAGGGTATTGACTGTCCGGAGGTAAATTCGTGGACGGTTTTTATTTGGGATTTTCATTGGATTTTTGATCGAATGAAGTTCGAATTTGAGCTACTGCGATAAATTATTTCACCCGTAAAATTATTGAACAAGGTCGGAATAAAATCGGGATTGAAATCATAGAAATTTTGTTGAGATCAACTTAAAATCAACCCAACGTCGACTTAAAAACAACTTAAAATGTAATTCTTATCAATTTAAAATCAACCTGAAATCAACTTGAAATATAGGTACTTTCAATCAATTAGAAATTAACTTGAAATATACTTTCAATCAATTAGAAATTAACTTGAAATTAATTTCAAAATTAACTTGAAATCATTGAGCATCGGAAAATCAGCGAAGTTTTTCAAAAAATCACTCAAAATCGTATGAAAATTATCCCGAAATCACACAAAACAAATACAAAAGCCCAGAAAAATCAACAATAACTCCACAAACATCAAAAACTCGCTACAAAAAAATTCGTAAAATAATCCAAAACCCAAATATGAAATCGACTCTACCCCCAAAATTACTCCCACACCGCAATCGGCCGTGAAAATGACCTCCCCGTCATTATTGCAACTATAAAACAACACCCAATAAATTCGAGTACATGAAAAGAAAAGGAGAACAAAAAAAAAACAATAAAACGTCGACATCATAGCTAAACCAATAAATCCTAATACACGATTATAAAAATTTATGGGCGGTCATTTTCACGGTTTTTACACGTTCGGGTTTATTGGCCGAAATGGTCGACCGCTTCTGCCACCGCATCGTTACCAAAATCACGTGTTCTCGGAGTTTCTCTTTTTTCTCTCTTTATTTTCTTACTTTTTTTTTATTTTCTTTCCATTTTTTTTTAAATGTAATTCGTGTGTTTCTCAGACGATACTCCTCGGCGACAGCGGAGTTGGAAAAACATCGTTGCTCGTTCAATTCGACACCGGTCAATTTCAAACTGGAAATTTTGCGGCTACCGTCGGCATCGGTTTTACGGTAATACAAATGAATATACATTACGATAATTCGATACGGCAATAATAATAATAATAACACTGGAGAATTGAGAAAATAAATGAGACTCCCCGAATTGCTTGCATTAAATGCTTGCAGTAAATGCTTGCAGTGCCATCACCTTAATCTTATACTGGATATTATTTCTCTGCGTTTTTTCAAGTCCTTTTCTCGAATGGATTTTCGATTCGATTTCGCTGATATTAAATTCTATAGTCAAAATGTTGGATATGTTCAATCGGAATCAATTTTAATCGGATTTAATCGAATACTATGCAGCTTTCGTGGAATCATCGAAATTTGGTGGCGCTTCGTGAAACGCGTCTAGAAAATCGAAGCAATTTATTCGATAAAATTGATGATTTTTTCGAATCTTAATCTCGTTAATGCCGAAGAAAGAGGAAAGAAAATGAGATCAAATTATGTAAAAGCATTCGCAAATCATTGAAACAGAGAAATTATCCCGAAATTATGTCGATTTCTTCTGATTCATCCAAATCGGAGAAGAAAAAAAATCTAACGACCGTAATTTTACGAATTTATCTTATCTTCAATCAAACTTTTGATGAGAACAAGAGAGAAAAAGATCGTAAATATTTCAAATAATTTTCTCCGCGTGTCCAAGGATTAAAAAAAAAAAAAAAACACTTAAAAGTTTCACAAAAGAATTATATCTTCACAAATACCTAAACAAATTATTTACAAAAATATTTGATTATTAATAATTTAATATATTAATTTGATATAAATGATATCTATAATATAATTGATATAATTATATAAATAAATAATATAATAATTTGATTATTCTCTAGGCAAAATCAATTCTACGAAATTGTCGACGAAATTTAAATACAGGAAATGGCTGATCATTAATTGTTTAATTCTTTCATTTTTAATCGTTTTCGTGCAGTTTAGCCATGTATATTCAGAGCCCTATGGTATTCCATCGGGCTGAGAGAGCAAGAAACAGAGGTAGAGAAAGAGAGGGAGAGAGAGAGAGAAGAGGGTGGTATATAGGTGTATCCATACGTGGTTGGATGAGGCGCTACGTGCTGGCATGAAATACAAGCGGCCGCGTGCAGTTAGTACTCGTTTGCCTTTGCTATCGGCAACTCGACGTCGATCTCGCATTGTTATAAACAAACTCACTCTTCTCAACAATCTTCTCCCTCTTCTCCTCTCATCTCTCCATCAATTTTCCATTGCAAACCTCGTCACAATAAATAAAATAAATAATCATTGAATTAAAAAAATTCAAAATAAATCCCACGTGCGTGAAAAAATTTCTGTCGACAATCAACCTTCACAAAATTGATGAATAAATAACTATAAGGAGACAATTAATATTAAAATTTAAAAAATGAATAACCCAAAAATTTAAAAAATGAATAACCCAAAAGTAAGAAAAATTAATAACCCAAAAATTAGAAAACAAATAAAGACGAAATAGAAAGAAAAATAGGATAAAAATTTAAAGTTTGATGTAAAAACAATTTTTCTACGAAACTTCGTTGTGGTTATTTCAAATTGTGACAAGTGCGCGCGCGTTGGATTGTTGACCGTCGAGACATTTGTTTTACAGCTGTTGGCTGTCAGCTTCGCTACGGCAAAACCGCGACGATCGCTCTAGCGCGCCAGTTAACTCGGCGATAAGAGCCAGTTTTATCGGAACCCACGTTCGTTGCAATCGCCGGTCTTTTTCTCGTTGTGGCGAACCTCGACGCCTGCGACCGAAATTCTCGCTAACGCGTTGTGTTGGATTTAATAATTTCGTAGGCCTCGTCTCGCATTTGCTCTTAAAATCATTCGCAAAACCGATCTTTCTAATATATATCGATGCAAATTCATTATCAATAATAAAATCGAAATAATGATTCGTAATTTATTAATTTTATGAATTGTATATATGTAGAAATTGATAATCAATATTATATCAATATCAATATAATATTTTAATTGATGATCAATATTATATATATGTAGAAATTAATAATCAATGATGAAATTATAATAGTA
This sequence comes from Sussaba pulchella, assembly GCA_963971145.1. Classification (NCBI taxonomy): domain Eukaryota; kingdom Metazoa; phylum Arthropoda; class Insecta; order Hymenoptera; family Ichneumonidae; genus Sussaba; species Sussaba pulchella. The sequence continues at coordinate 6,842,100 of OZ020178.1, forward strand.
ATTTATGAATTTTATGAATTATATATATGTAGAAATTGATAATTAATAATGAAATTAAAATAATAATTCATGATTTATGAATTACTGTATGATATATGAGTAGTTAGTAAATGTTTATTTATTCATAATACATTAAACAATTATTCAAATTTTTTTTTCTTCTTTTCGTATCGATGGTTGGAAAAATTATTATATTATATAATTTAATAAAACCACCATAGTGGGTACTTTATTTTATTTTCGACATATATATTATTTATTCACATACGTATATATTAATTTATATTTCATTTATAGCAATTATTTTTTTATTATTCATTTTTATATATTTATTAATATTTTTAATTTCATTTAGGTTATTTATATCTATATTATATTTATATATAATACCCGTACGCAGGCTCGTGCATCGTCGAACCTCCTTCTCTCTCTCTCTCCTCTCTCTCTCTCTTTCGCACATTATTTTTTCTCGGTTGAAAACGTTATTTATCATCCTCCACCGTATTTTCCACGCATTTTTATCGGCTACTCGGCTCCGTTTAGTTTCCGCAGGTACTGAACGGCCTCGTACCGAACTATATATCGACTGCGTAAACCCCCGATTGTAAAATCGCCACTCTGACACGTTGCCCAACTCGTAAAAAGTAAAAACAAGGAAAATTCCATTTTCACCGTCGCTTCTCGCACCTCCGGATTTTTAAACATTGCTCTTCTTTCGTTTTATTTTGGCTCACTTTTCGTTTGGTTGATGGAAGTTTTGCGACTCAACATGATTTTTCAGCCATGTTTATTTATTGCGTGAATTATTGATTCTATTTATTTATTCACACATTTATTTATTCACATATTTATTTATTCACATATTTATTTATTTACATATTTATTTATTCACATATTTATTTATTCACATATTTATTTATTCACATATTTATTTATTCACATATTTATTTATTTACATATTTATTTATTCACATATTTATTTATTGACATATTTATTTATTCATTATTGAAGTAGTTGAAAGTTATTTATAGGTTAATTTTTTTCCAAATGGACCGAGATTAATATTTGGCAGCATGCGAATGATAAAAATATTTTGCAGAATGGAGGTTTAATGGATGGAGTAATTGAATTTATATATTCACTCCATTTTATTCTAACGAGGATGATACATTTTTTGTTTGTGATGCGGTTTTTTTTATCTTTCTGTTCTTCTTCTATATTTAGAGACGTCACATCCGTGCGAGTGAGTAACATTTTTTTTTTTTCATCGTAAAAAAAATTTAACAAGTTTAGAGATTCTGTAAGCAATTAACGAAATTGCGTCGCTGCGTCAATCTCGTTACACGATACTAGTTTTGAAAAAAAACTAGGTCAAGGCCAATTATTTCGAAATTACATTTACGAAGTAAAATTTAACGAGTTTCCAGATTCTTTAATCAATTAACAAAATTGTCCCGCCGCATCGCTTTCGTTACACGATACAAACAAAACTAAATACTAAATATACTAAATATCTAACTCCCTATTTACTATCTAAATATACTAAATATCCAATATATCTAGTATCGATACTAAATATTATAGTTTAAAGAAATTAAAAACCAGATCGAGGCCAATTTCTCCAAAAACACATTCACAGACCAAAATTTCCTATTTTATTGTATTTCCACTTCAATCTATTCCATTTTCAATTAATTTCACTTCGTTCCATCTCATTCACAATCCCGATAAACGAAAATTTCTCTTCCATCAAACCCCAAATTCAATTTTCGTCTCTCCAAGCTCCCAAAAACCCTCAAACTCCACTCTTGACAAACCAAAGTTCTCACCCTTCCCTCAAAATTCCTCAAAACAAATACCACACGAGTAAAATAACCATTTTCGTTCGAAAAAACGAACGAACGTTTCGTTATCCCTTTAAAAAATAAATAAATAAATAAATAAATAAATAATAATAATAATAATAATAATAATAATAATAATAATAATAATAATAATAATAATAATAATAATAATAATAATAATAATAATAATAATAATAATAATAATAATAATAATAATAATAATAATAATAATAATAATAATAATAATAATAATAATAATAATAATAATAATAATAATAATAATAGAGAAATAATAATAATAATAATAATAATAGTAATAATAATAATAATAATAATAATAATAAATAATAATAATAAAATAAATTCCCGTTAAAAATCGCAAAAAAAAAAAAAACCCATCGTTCGAACGAGCCCTTTAAACGTCCGGCGATGGATCGTGGGCGGGTGGATCTAATCGTGGACGAGTTCGCTGTAACCAGGAGAGAACGTGGTTTTGATGCACGTGTCGCACGTGGATTCGATATACTTCGTCTCTGACGAAACGCTTTTTTTTCCTTTTTTTTCTCCTGTCCCTTGTATACATGCATATGTACGTATATATGTATATATATATATATATATGGACAGGACATAGCACGTACCTGGGCTCGTGTTGGCCTCGTTTTATTTGCGACCCTCCCTCATCCCTATATCGCATCAAACTGCAAGGGCTCCAACGGCTATGGGCGAACATGCTGCGATATATACACATATGTGGGTAGTTATGGGTGTGTGCGCGTGTTTGTGTGCGTGTTTGTGCGCGTATGTATACAGGCCATCCTTTCCACGTGGTCGCTCATGGGGATAAAACCCATCGAGTCGAAACAAACCGCCCGAGATGCTTCTTCAAACCACGATAATACCAACGTGTTGATTGGTTATTCGAAATACATCGCCCGACGACGTCGAATAAAGTCCCGAAAAAAAATTATCCGCAACCTTCGGGGCTTCGTTGACGTTTCGTTGCATTGTTTCGTGTTGGAAAGGTTCAATTTTTTATTCACTGTCCTTTTTTTTGGGATTTTTTTGTGGTTGTTTTGTTGAAGGGGTTGATTTTGGATGATCGAAAAAAATGGGCAATGAATATTTTGGAGATGATTGCAGCGGGTAGAGTTTTTTTTTTTTTTGGTTAAGGGGGTGAAGAGAATTTTGGGAGGGGAGCATGGAGGAGTTAGGTTTTTTTTTTTTTTTAAGACGTCTAGCATTTTTTGGTTATTGCTTATTTTTTAGATTAATTTTTGTTTCGGGGGAGTTTTGATTAATGAAGTTTTCTGAGAATTGAAATGGTGGAATAATTTACGACACAACGGTGGATAATCGAAATTTATTGTTTCGCCAGTCGTTTGAAATGCGTATTGACGGAAAATATCAATCACGGACTAAACATCCTGAATTATTTAACGATTATCGTAAAATCCCGATTCAACTTGGAACGTTAACAAAAAGAAAAGAAAGAATTGGATGGTAATCATAATTAACTGAAGCGTATTAATTCAATCAACTCAATTATGACGTTTCACTTGTTTCAGTTCGTTAAATATCATTAAAAAAATATCACCGGAATAAAAATATTATTCAATGAAAACAAAATGAACAGTTTGTTAATTAATAATTGTAATTATAATTCCCAATCGAGCGATTGTCATCAATTCGAAAAAGATAAATCTTAAACTATTATATTACAACAATTAATCGTCTCATTTACTATCTTTTTCGCATGATAATAATTATTATCGTTATTTCTCTGAGAGAAATAATGATAATTATCGCTTCGAAAAATAATTATATTAATAATAATAATATTTATTATTATTATTAATTATATTAATAATTAATAATATTAATAATAATATTATAATATTCATTATTATTAATTATATTAATAATTAATAGTTATTATTAATATTATTAATAATATATACATATATTCATTATTATTGTTATTATTTTGTAGTTATTATTTATTATTATTACTTTATTTATTATTTATTTATTTTTATTATATTTTAACAATTATTATTGTGCGAAAAAAGTAATAAATGAGACCCCAAATTGTTGTAATTTTCGGATTAAATGCAAGTTTCGGATTCATCGTTCTTCAATTGATGAAACAATTTCGTACAATGCGAATCAAAAACCTCTTCTATCACTAGAGCGAGTCTAATACCGCCGTAGTTGAATTTGGCCGAGTGGTTTAAATGTTCATCCACTCGTCGCGCTCGCAACGTCGCTGGTTCGAATCCCCGACTCTCCTCGGCCGGCGCTCGTCCTCCATGCGATATCGACGAATGAGCAATGCGCGAAAAAAAAATATATTATCTATTGTAAAAATCACCCTTGTTACGATTTACTCGAGGGCGCACGATGATGATAAACTATTGCCGAGTCGGACCACGAATCGAATCCGAAGATCGTTCTGATCCGAAGGTTTCATGTCCGACCGTGATTAGCAATGTCATAGTTACTCTGAGTGCTTTTTAACCCAACTCATCATCATTTTATTCGATGAAAAAAAAATTATTTCGATTCTGTAGCAATTAAAAAAAGGAGAAATTCTAGAATCGAAGACAAATTTTAAATATCCCCAATAAAAAAACGAATGAATGAAATGAAAAAAAAAAATTTAGATAAATTAAAATTAAAGGAAAGAATGTAGAATTTGAAAAAATATATAGATTGGGGTTGTTGTGATTTGGGGGGGAGGGAAAAAATGAGGAAAGGAAAAAATTGAAACAAAAATGTCCGATGAGAGTCCGCTGGCGGGAGATTTCTCGTCGGGTTTTCGGACCGCGTTCGGGAGATCGGATTTTACACTCGCTCCATTTGGTCGCATGTTATATGGGTGTGCCCGGAGAAGCGATGGCCCGGGCGGTCTTTTCGGTTTTTCTCTTTCATATATTCTTCTTCTTCATCTTCTTTTTAACGCTGTAATTATTCAAATTCGTTCTTTTCATCTCATTTTTACACCATTTTTCTATGCATTTTTTAAATCTGCCTTGTCTCCTTATTTGCACGCCAAGTTGGATCATTAAGGTGGCGTTTGTCAATCGAAATGTTTGATTTTTACGGACCAAAAAAATGGAATTGTTTAGGCTGTAAAATTCTCGACCCGCGAAATTTTGATTTCGGATCGAAATCGATGAAATTTAATTGTGCGATAAAGCGTTTATTCTTCATTGCACATCGGATTTAACAAATCATCCATACAAATTCGAATCTGTTTTATAATTTTCCCCGAATTTACTCTTTGAGTAAACTAAAATATTTTTATTTCGTTTTCTTCAATAAGCAGAGAAATAATGATAATACAATAATATTTGATAATAAGAAATGTTGATTATTAGATATCCATATTTTTTAATTAATAGAGAAATATCAAATGATACGAAATACTGAAAAAATTGAGAAAAAGGATACAAAATCGAGAAATATGAGTCTATTTCTTCCTTTAGAAAATGACCAATGGTAACCGGGTCGAACGGGAAAAAGGAAAAACAAACGCGACGTTTGTCACCGCGAACAAGAAGCTGTCGTAATTGACAATAGCCCATACGCCTATCGAACGCGTTAATCGTATATCGATTGGCTTAGAAATACGCGGCAGCCTCGACATACTCACACATATACAAACATTTGTACATCCGTATAACCGTAACATACATTAAAATATCATTTTCATCATAATTTCTTATTTATATCATACTTGATATTATTTATTATGAAAATTAATTTCTTTAATATTCGATACTTGGATAGATAAATATATTAGAAAATATATACGAATATGAATTCTAAATCCTGAATTTTGTTTGCGCTCTAGATCGATCTTATCTTTTATTCACTTTGAATATTAATTATTATAAATTATTTAAAATAATATTCAATATAATAATAATATTATAATAATAATAATAATAATAATAATAATAATAATAATAATAATAATAAAAATAATAATAATAATTCATAATAATATACATACATATATATTTTGAATGATTGAAATAAAATTAATCAAAAGTTGAAATAAATTCCAAATGAGTAGTCTAAAATCTAAAAAATAAATTCCAACGATTCAGTAATAATTTACACATGTTTGCATATATTTTCTAAATTCTCAATAATAACACATAACACATATCCTATAGTTATATATACATATATATATTTCTTCTTTATCAATTCCATCCAGATTTCAAGATTGTTATTCTCAATAACACATTCCGAACAGTTCCCAACGAAAATTCCGCCTTTGGACCATAACTGCATATATTTTCTAAATTCCCAACAATGCGTCTCATCCACAATCCCACAAACATCTCCATAAAGATGCATGGAGCCTCCCAAGCATTTCACGTAGACAATCCCGTCGTCGCACGTCGAGCGTTACGAGCAAAATGTAGCACAACATCCTCAGCCAGTCCCGACACTCCGTAGGTCACCCACTGCAAACCCATACCTCCATTCTACATCCATACATCCATCCGTACGTACATCCGCACATGAATACGCGCATACATACCGAGCGGAGTCTTACCGCGGAGGTCTCGGACTTCGAATAACGTCGTCGTACGATTCCCGACGGAGTCCAGTTGAGAGTACATGCGAGAGAGAGTTGACTGACCCCCTCGCGCGGTTTCCCATTCGTCTCGCCATCTCTCTCTCTCTCTCTCTCTCTCTCTCTCTCTCTCGCACCTTCAATTCTCATTACAAACAAAAAAAAATCGTCTTTGTCCGCACAAACATTTCTGACTGCGAGCGGCGTTATATCCCGGCGGAAAGCGGATCCAGCGGACCACAGTTGAGGGGGGAAGGCGGAGGAGGATGAGAACGAGAAGAAACAAGAAGGAGAGAGAGAGAGAGATAAAACGAGCGTGAGGAGAGGAACGGAAGAAAGGCATGAAAGATATTTTTGCGAAGGGCACGTGAGGAAGACCTTCGTCGGCGTGGAGTCGAAGAGACCGGGGGAAGAAAGAAAAACGTTTTTTTGGCCATAAGAGAGCGACGGTGACGAGGAGTGGCCGAGAAGAGGAAGAGCAAATTGGTGCTCCTTGTAACCGGATAACATGAGAGCGGAGGAACAAGAGGTGCTGCCATCGCGCGGTAACAACGTCGACGATGGAAGTTACGGGGAAGGCGATGGCGGGGACGAAAGAGGTGGAGGGGATGGCGAACAACGCGTACCCAGGCCTGAAATCGTCGGCAATGATTGGACGCTCGGGGGGTCATTCGCAGCGGTCACGGCTAGCATAAAAGCTCACAGAACGAGAAGTTTCAGAAACGGTTCTAGAAGCAACAAATTGGCTCAATTGTTCACGGCTCAGCGACATTCTTTTCACGAAACTCCGAATTCGTCGAGGACGAGGAAACCCGCGTTGGCTGGGGATCCGTGCGATCATTATTTCAAGGTCAAGCCGGGGGTTTTTTGTCGTTTTGGGGTGATGTTTGGGTGTGGGAGGGGCTGGGGGAGTTGGGGGATGATGGAATTTGGGTTGGGAATAGGGTTTTTAGGATTTTATTGAGTTCTTTTGGGGTTTGGGGCTTTCTTGAGGGGTTTTTTTTTCTTTTCGAGGATGGTTCGATGGGTTTTGGGGGATTGGACATTTTTTTTGGTGGTTATTGGGGCGGTTTTTTGGATTTTGTTTGAACTTTGGCTGAAGTTAGAGATTCATTGGAACTTTATCTTAACCTATCTGAACTTATGGGATCAATGTTTTGAATTAAATGGTTGGAGGAATTTGTTATGATTTTTTTGGGGTGGGGTTTGGGTGTGGGAGGGTCTGGGGGAGTTGGGGGATGATGAAATTTGGGTTGGTTTTGGGGTTTTTGGGATTTTGTTGGGTTCTCGAGGGTTTTTTTTTCTTTTCGCGGATGGTTTGATGGGTTTTGGGGAATTGGGCATTTTTTCTGGTGGTTATTGGGGCGGTTTTTGGATTTTGGTTGAACTTTGGCTGAAGTTAGACATTTATCAGAACTTTATCTTAACCTATCTGAACCTATGAGATCAATGATTTGAATTAAATGGTTGAAGGAATTTGTTATGATTATTTTCGGTGGACATTTTTGATTGCGTATGCCAATGGTAAATGCAAATGATATTCTGGCGCTGCTGAAATTATCCTGTTTTCGGTCTTTGAGGAATTTCGAATTTGGCATTAACGTTTTGATTTTGGTTTTTGTTTTTTTTTTCGAAATTATTTTCATTCGTTGTTACCGTAATTATTTTTCTTTGGTTGCATCGGCCATTGGAAAATGAAATAAAAATACAGTTATTGAATTAAATATCGAAATATAGAATCTCAATAATAATTTAGCGCTTCTAAACTGATTTCCACTTTCGTCCATGAAGAAAGACAATGAATCATCGATCTATCGATCCTCATATTCGTCGTTTTCCTCCGAAATTCCAATGTAATCATCAATTAAAATACAGTTATCAAATCAAATAACCCAAATACAGAATCCTTATAAAATTTCCGCGCTTCACAGAATCAATTTTTAATATCTTCTGTCCACAGAAAAAAAAATCAATCAATCATTGATCCATCGATTATAATATCGGTCCCCTAAATATTTTACCGTTCCAATTACCGTACACGATAAAGTCGTGTAAATTGCTTCGCAATTTAACTACATCGGTGGCAATTAATTAAACATTTCAACTCCGTAACATTTTCAAATTTTCCATTCGGCCAAAGTCAATCGTATCTCAAAAAACCTAAAACCAAAAAACAAAAAACAACAACAAAAAACATTCAATGAAGAAGAAAAACGAATCGTCGGTTTTGTTTTTTTTTTTTTTTTTGCCAATCGTCGCGTCGTTGTTTATGAAATAAAATAATTTTCGTACCAATAGGTGATGCTGTTGGGTGACAGTGGCGTAGGAAAAACGTGTCTCCTGACCCGCTTTCGCGACGGTCGCTTTCTCTGTGGAAACTACATTACCACCGTTGGCATCGACTTTAGGGTGAGACGTCACTCCCGGTCCCTCAAAAAAAATAAAAAATCAAAAATCAAAACATATATAAAAGATCGATAAAATAAAATAAAATGGAGATAAAATAAATTACATCAGAATAAATTACAGGATTGCGGGAACGGAAATACCAACAGAAGCGCTTCGATGCCAATCAATCAATCTACGATCGCTGCAAATTGATTGATAATTTTGCTTTTGAAAAAAATTGAAAATGATAGGAAATAAAAATAATAATTGGAAATTTAAAATGCGTTAATTGACTTGATTGCAGGAACTGAAATGGCAGCGAAAGCTTGAGCGCCGACCAATCAATCGATCAATTTATACTCTCTTCGAAAATGTCCGAAATTTTCTCTCTTCTAGGATATTTTGCTATTTGTTAATTCATTAATTTTTTTATTTTTTCGCTTCTATGTTTCAGAATAAAATTGTTATGGTGGACAACACAAAAGTTAAGCTACAGATTTGGGACACGGCGGGACAGGAACGATTCCGTAGCATAACACACGCTTATTACAGAGATGCTCATGGTAAATGACAATATCAAAATTTACAAATTATTTTTGACGATCGAATAGACAAAAATAATTATCTACATCATCATTTATATTTATATCTTCGAAAGCCCCAAATTTTATTTTACGACTTGTTGTTGTCGTTTTGAATTGATATAGCGATCGAAACATCGATTTTTCAGCCTTGGAGATTTTTATCCGTCCATCAGTGACCGAATTCTCGCGAGTTCGACGTTTTTCTTTCCACAATATTACTTTATTAGTTTTTTTCTTTAAATTATTTAACATTCTTGTTTTGTTCCTTTCTCTAACCAATGAAATTTTTTGCAAAAAAATCGAAGAAGCGAAACCAAAACCAACTAAAGAAGTTATTTGCTTCGTCATTAACGCTATAATTAGCGTTTGTTTCTTTTCTCTTATTCATTTCTATTTTTATACGTTCATATTTTTTATTTTTATTTAATATATTCAATATAATATATTGATATTCCGTTATGTTATATTTCTCGTTCGTAAAGAAAATTAGAATTTGTCTCTTCCTCGGTTTAACAAAATTGTAAAGAAAAAAATAAACAATTTCGTAAGGAAGAACTAAATTCGTCGGGATATTGAAAATAGTTGGTTTCGAATTATTTCAGCCCTGCTTCTGCTCTACGATGTGACGAACAAGACGAGTTACGACAATATAAGAGCCTGGCTTTGCGAAATTCGCGAGTACGCGCACGACGATGTCGTCATAATGCTTCTTGGTTAGTTGAAACGTTATCGAATATTATTCTAACTTTTTATTATTTTAAATATCATCGAATATCATTCAAATATAATTCTATTATTATTCATTATTTAAATATGAATAATTATTTTTAATACAATTTTATTATTTTATTCTTTTCATTTTTTAATTTTTTCTACTTCGGATAAATTTTATTTCATTTTATTTTATTTTTTAATTTTTTTTAAATTTCGTTTTCATTTTTCATATTCTAATTTTTGATTATTTTGAATATTATCGAATACTTTCGAATATCATTCTATTATTATTCATTATTTAAATATTAATTATTATTTTTAATATAATTTTATTATTTCATTTTTTTCATTTTTAAATTTTTTCTACTTTGGATATATTTTATTTTATTTTATTTTTTTTTTAAATTATTTTTACATTTCGTTTTCATTTCTCGTATTCTAACTTTTGATTATTTCGAATATTATCGAATACTTTCGAATATCATTCTATTATTATTCATTATTTAAATATGAATAATTATTTTTAATACAATTTTATTATTTCATTCTTTTCATTTTTTAATTTTTTCTACTTTGCATAAATTTTGTTTTATTTTGTTATTATTTTTTTATTTTGCAGGCAACAAGTGCGACTGCGGTAACGAGAGAACGGTGCGAAAGGGCGACGGGGAACGTCTCGCGAGGGAACATAACGTGCCATTCATGGAGACGTCCGCAAAAACTGGCCTCAACGTCGAATTGGCTTTTTTCGCTGTTGCAAGGTAATATAAAACCGGGTTTAAATGCTTCTGCTCGCACGAGGTAAGCCTACGTGATTTTTGTCGAACGAATATACGTCGCAAGGTCGAACGAAAAGATTTTTAAACGCCGTAACGAGTCAAATCGAACTCAAAAAAATTTGTGGACATTTTTTCTAATTGTTTTTTTTGCCAAAAGTGAGAAAATGACGATTCATTGTTGGTTTTTTTTTCTTTAATTTAATTTTTTCTTATAGTTAAAATTAATTTATTCGATATAGAATTGAATTCAATCACCATAAAATATTCAATTTTTATCAAAAATATAAAAATGTTTATACGTATTGACGCAAAATATGTGCAAAAGTGTATTTTTTATAAAAATAATATTTAAGTCAAATTAATTATCCGAGTTATTATTTTTTATTTTCTAAATTTTGTTTATCATTTATTTATTTTTAATTCCAATTTTATTGGGTTCAAAATTTCTTGCCTGAAAATAAAACGAATAAGGAAAGCAATCGGTTCATATTTCGGCCATTTAATTTGGACAGAGCTTGAATGTACTTGAAATTGTAGGTTTAAATGGCGGATAATAAAATTAGAAGTCTTAAAATGCGGTGGCAAAATTAATTTGCGTAGCAGCCGGTCGACGGTGGCGCCTCCGGTTTCATTTTTTTCCTCGCTGCCGAAACAATTTCATCGGATTTCACAGAGGGCGCCACTTCCCGCGTCAAAACTGGCGGGAAAGTCGAATATGTTCAGTGTCGCCATCTTCACTCATTCTCCGCTCTTTCAACTCGTCACAGAGGTCGCCACTGCTCAATTCCAAGCGCGGGAAATGAATTTAATCAATTCTTTGTACATTTTTTATTTAAAAAAAAATAATAATTAATTTTCCTGTGCATTTGATTTTTCAAAATATTGAAAATTATTACAAAAGCGAAGCTTAAAAATTAAGATTTGTCCTAAACATCAGCGACTATATTTTCTTATTGATGTCGTAGGTAACAACTTCTTTGTCGCCACTTGTTTTGTACTTTTTTTCTTGTCTTCTTCTTTTTTACAGATACCTTAAGGCGCGAAAAACCGAAGATTCCGACACGACGAAATTCAACGTTCAAGATTACGTTAGACAACAATCGCAGACAAACAATTGCTTCACATCCAACTGTTCGACGACCTGAGGTACACCGAATGAGCTTTTTCATGTGCTTAAACTGGCTCTCGATGTTCCAACGTTTTACCCGCATAAAAAGAAAGAAAAAAAAAAAACAATTTCCATCTAACGCTAAATAAAACGACCAATTTGCAAAACTCGATCGAACAAAACGATCGATGATCCAAAAACAAATAGTATTATTAATCAATCGTGTACAATAGTTTCGTAGAATACAAATTGAATATCTTTACCGCTGTGGAGCACTTGATAAAGAAAAAAAAAGAAGACGCACTCCGCTCGTCGGAAAAAATATTTTTTTCGTAATTTACACAAATTTTTCGTATTTTATTTTCGTCGATGGCACACGTAGAGATTTATGGAAGAGTATTGGACGAACGATGCTGTAAGATATGGTGCAATAAAGAGAAGGAAGAGAAATAAGATATCGAATCAAATAAATTGAAAGAAAAATGATATGAAAAAAAAAAGAATTATTTGATTTTATGGACGAGCTGTTTCAGAGATTCCCTTGGCATTTGTGAATTTCTCCGACATCGCAATCACAATTCCAATCTACCAGAAATTTACCGATAATATAATAATAATAATAATAATAATGATAATAATACTAATAATAATAAAAATAATAGTAATAATAATATAATAATGATAATAATAATAATAAAAATAATAATGATAATAGTAATAATAATAACAATAATAATAATAATAATAGTAGTAATAATAATGACAATATCAATAATAATTATAATAGTAATAATAATAATAATGACAATAATAATAATAATAATAATAATAATAATAATAATGACAATAATAATAATAATAAAAATAATAAAAATGATAGAAATAATAATAATAATAACAATAATAATAATAATAGTAATACTAATAATGATAATAATAATAATAATAATAGTAATAATAATAATGATAATAATAATAAAATCAATAATAATAATAATGATAATAATAATAATAATGATAGAAATAATAATAATAATATCAATAATATTAATAATAATAATAATAATAGGTAGGTGAGAGTTTTACTTGCACAACTTTACTTAGTTTTTTACAAAGTATTCTCCCGACTTTTCCCCTTTTACGTGTTCTCCGTTATCTCCCGTGCGTCTGCAGACGACTTTACATACCGCTGTACCGCATTTGCCGTGGGCACGGGGAAACAATAATAATAATAATAATAATAGAAGAAAAAAATTACATCAGAACGAGTCATTCAACAATTTTATTGATCATCTATTTCAGATCCACCCCCTCGCCCCCGCAAAAATTTCCCGGATTTTCCAAAGAAATCCCAATGCCAACCATCCAGAAATATCTGTTTTAAAAAAATAACATCAATAATACAAGAAAAATACATCCATACATACATCCTCCCGATTCATCAAACAATTTCTCCGCCCGCCACTCCCCACCCCCTTCCCAATCCCCCCTATAAAAAAAAACGCCCCCCACCCCTCACAATCCCAATCTCCCCGGAGTTTTCCTATAAGAAGCCGGCGTGCCAGGTTCCCTAACTCCCGGTGTCAAAATTTCTTTCTTCCTAACCGAAGCTCGTTCCCGTTCCAACAATTCCTGAGCCCTCGCTTTCATCTCTTCCTCGGCTTCCTTCATCTGTCCCTCCATCTCGTGCAAATGTTGCATGGCTTGTCGTCTCTTAGCCGTTCCGCTTCTCCCGGTCTCCTTAACACTGAAAAACATCGGACCCAATTCGGCCAACCAATGACCGTCAACAGCCGTCACACATTGCATGTATTCCTTCGCCGTCATCACCAATTCGTGATAAACCACGTAATCCGGTGTAAAACCCATTCCAAACAACGCCGAAGTTGGATGCAAATGACAAGGCATGCCCGTACGACAATTAACGTATTCCCCAATTCCTTTCAATCTCGCGGCTTGATGAAAATACGCCGAACAAATGCATTTTCTCACAACATCCCAATCTGTACCACAACTCACAACTTGCATCTTCTGTTGTTTCAAAATTTCTTCCAATTGTTGACGAACTTCTCGAACTTTTCTCATAGCTTTGGCATGAATGAAATGTTCGTTGCACCAAGAACTCGAATAACCGTTTGATTTCCATTGATTGTAAACATTGAGATAAGTCAAATGATCGGATTCGGGTACTTGAAATTTTTCTCTAGCCGAATCGGAATCTTCCTCGCGTCCTTTGGGACGATAAAATATCGACGGTACGGACAACATCGACACGATAATGAGAATATCAGCCGTGCAACCGAGTTGCGAAGCCACAATCAACATTTGACACTGCGGTGGATCCAATGGAAATTCAGCCATTTGACGTCCCAAATCCGTCAATCTTCCGGTGTGATCCAATGCTCCCAAAATCCACAATTGATAAAGAGAATTCAATATGTTGTCCTGCGGCGGTGGATCCATAAAATGAAACGCCAAAAGATCTTGAACGCCCAATGATTTCAATAATAATACGGTATTTGCCAAATTTGTACGTTGAATTTCCGGTACACCGGTCAATAATAATTCGTCGAGATATTGTCGTCTAGTGTACAAACGATAACAATGTCCGGGACCCGTACGTCCGGCTCTTCCGGCTCTTTGATCAGCGTTTGCACGTGAAACCGGATAAACTTGAAGAGCATCCATGCCAATTCTTGGATTGTAAACTTTTAATTTGCAATAACCCGAATCAACGACGAATACGATACCGTCAACTGTCAACGATGTCTCGGCTATGTTCGTTGCGACGACGCATTTGCGTAAACCACCTTCGGAACGTTGAAAAATTTTTGCTTGAAGATCGGACGGTAATTGGGAATAAATCGGTAATATCGAGAGTTCCGGGGCCGAATCGATTTCTTCGAGACGTTCTTTGAGCGATTCGCACGTTACCTCGATGTCTTCTTGACCGGGCATGAAGACGAGAACGTCGCCGTGACGAGGTTGAAGGTGAATTTGAAGGACTTGTTTGACAGCGGCGTCGACGTAATCTTCGACGACGTTTTTTGAGTGTAAAATTTCGACCGGGTAAGTTCGTCCGGGGATTTCGTAGGTCGCGGCGTTGCCGAAGAATGCGGCGAATTTGGTGGAATCCATTGTTGCGGATGTGACGATTAGTTTGAGATCGTGGCGACGAGCGACGACCTTGGGGGAAAATTATTTTGGGTGTTTAGAGAATTTTTTTATTTAAATGGGTTGTTGAGGGGGTAGATCTGTGTGGAGGGATGGAAAAGTAGGTGAATTTTGGGAATTATTATCTGGAAAAGTATTAGTTCGATTGAATTCGAGTTGGTTTTATTTGGAAGGATATACATTGAGGTATGTTGGGGATTTTTTATATAAATGTGTAGTGGATGGGAGCGATGTTATTCTGGCCGGCGTGAAACAACTTTGTCGTCGGAACGGTTTGCGGTTGGCATTTTTTTTTTTTATAACGGATTGACCGATTCCTTTAAAATTTTGACACAATATGCACGGATAGGTAATGAAGTTCGGCACGTAGGACTTTTTTTTTTAACTAATTTATTTTCTTTTTTAATCAATTAAAAAAGGTCGTAAATTGAGGTTAAAAAGTGTATTTCAATTTCAATCAAGCGCCATTTTGTGGAAAAAAAAATCCCACGTGCCGAACAGCTTAAGACGGTACACTTTAAGAATCTTCTTGAAATTTTTGTTTCGGACCAACCGACTGCGAGAAAAAGTGGGAACCGCAAACCGTGCCGACGACAAAATTGTTTTACGCCGCTGATTGTTTGAATAACGGAGCTCCCATTTACTATATGTTTATATAAAAAATCGTCAACATACCTCGATGTATATACTTTTAAATAAAACCAACT
This sequence comes from Sussaba pulchella, assembly GCA_963971145.1. Classification (NCBI taxonomy): domain Eukaryota; kingdom Metazoa; phylum Arthropoda; class Insecta; order Hymenoptera; family Ichneumonidae; genus Sussaba; species Sussaba pulchella. Next base: position 6,857,996 of record OZ020178.1, read on the forward strand.
CGAATTCAATCGGACGAATAGTTTTTGAGATAATAATTCCCAAAATTCACCTACTTTTCCGCCAATCTACACGGATGTACCCCCTTAATTTTTCGATATTATAGGGAAGTTATTGTAATGACCCGGAAAATGGAAAATCGTTTTTTTGGCAGATCTTCACGTTTTAAGGTCATTGGGATCATTTTTAGCCTATTTTGAGCAAAATGTTTGTGTGTGTGTGCGTACGTATGTGATCAAATTTTTCGTTAACGATTTCTCGAAAACTAATAACGCGATCAGAATAATCAATAATTCAATCGAAGTGTTTTGCTGTTACTTAGAGCTGATTAGATTTTGGTACAATTTGGTACAGTAGTTTTTTTGTTTTTTTGAAAAAAAAAAAAAAAAAAAAACATAATTCAAAAATTCTTTCGTTAACGTTTTTTCTAAAAATAATAACGCGATCATACTGATCGATGATGCAATCGATGTGTTTTGCTGTAACTTAGAGCTGATTAGATTTTGGTCCAATTCGGTACAGTAGTTTTTTAGTTCTTTGAGAAAAACATAATTCAAAAATTTTGCTCGCAAGTCGGAAAGTTACTTGTGTGGTTCGTAAAGAGTCACACAAAATAAACATAAATAGCTGTAGGGATTACTAGCCATAGGCACTGCTAACCATGGGCACAACTATCCATGGAAACTACTAACCATAGGCTCCCTAGTTTCGATTTAGATCGATCTGGATGGATATTGATGGTTTCGAAATTATTTAAAATTTGAGGAATTATGGTTCTTGATGGAATGATAATGCATGAATTATTTCAGAATTTTCTACTGAATAATTTAGTAGTTAGCAATTTATGGATTTAACACGGTTGCTTATGAGAAAACAACTTCTGCAGACGTTAATGGTTGGAAAACGAATGGAACTAAATCGTCGTAAATTTTGAAAAAATTATATCATTAAGATTTAGGAACGACAGATTGATTATGATTGGTTTGACATTAATCGACTGAGTAATTGTCGAGAAATTAATTAAAGTTATTAATTAAACTACAGTCACTGACAAAACGTCAGTCAACCACATGCAAATATCCTCGAATTTGACTTGAATTATTATCAAAAGTGGTAAATTAACATTTCTAAGGGTCAATTTATTATTGAGTTCAACTATTTTTATAGCTAAACGTGTACGAAATGATCTAGACTTGTAATTCCACGATTCACCCATTTTGGAATAATTTTTTGCCCGACGATCCATCCAGAAAGATCTCAACTGTTGTCTGTCATGTTTTTAAAGCGATTTGTTAGTGCTCGGTCGCTAATGGAGACTGTATTGGATTTTTCTCGACCGCGATTGATGCGACGAATAAAATACGAGAACGTTTGACTGCCTCTGAAAATTCTACAGTCGATCGTTCTTGTATTTTTTTCAAAGGAGATCAACTATGTTGAAGATTGATACTTTGGGAAGATCGAATCATTTTACTCGCACTCGTAAGCAATCCTAGAGTTGGACACAACTTGAATTATTTTTCTTACATCTCGGAGCAGACCGAAAAGAACGTCGGTCGAGAGCGAACGTTCGTGAGCTTCGTCCATTATCACAACGCTGTAACGATCGAGATCGCCTTCTCGCAAACTCTCACGGAGCAATATTCCGTCGGTCATGTATTTTATTACCGTCTGCAACAAAAAACGGAAGAGAAACGTTATTAGGTTGAACGAGCTATTATTTTATTAGCTATTATTTTATTTAAGAAAGAGGAAAATAAAAATTTATACCAAATTGTGTTTAGTATATTTTTAAAAATTTGATTTCCAATATTGAGTAGAATGAATTATTATTCTATTTTTGAGATAAATAGTGTGAGAAAAATTATTCTCAATTCTTTTTTTATTATTATAAAATATTATTATTATTATTATCAATGATATCATAGAAATTATTTAGGTTATGTCGATTGATTGGATAATAGATTAAAAATGGATTAGATGGATTATTCACGAATGAATGATATTGATTTTATTTTAAAAAAATTTCATTTCAATATTGAGTAAAATAAATTATTTCATTTTTGAAAAAAATTATGTACGAATAATCAATAATAATAACAATAATAGAAAATAAAATATTAATATAATATCAATATTCATATTAATATAATATAATATTATTATTAATATTAATAATAATAATAATATGAATCATACATAATTCGTACATAATTATTATTAATTAATGAATCATTATTAATATTAATAATAATATCATTAATTATTATTAATATTAATAATGATTTATTAATTAATAATAATTATGTACGAATTATGTATGATTAATATTATTATTATTATTAATATTAATATTATATTATATTAATATGAATATTGATATTATATTAATATTTTATTTTCTATTATTGTTATTATTATTAATTATGCGTACATAATTTTTTTCAAAAATGAAATAATTTTTTTTCCTAATATTAATATCAATAATGATTTATCAATTAATAATAATTATGTACGAATTATGTATGATTCATATTATTATTATTATTTCGATTAATTGAATAATAAAAAAAAAAGGTTAAATAGATTATCGATAACCAAATTATATAAATATCATTCAAAAAATTTCCGATTTCAATATTGAGCAAAACAAATTATAATCTAATTTTCATAAAAAAACATGATACAGTAAAAATTATTCCCAATCGATTATATCATAAATTCGCAAACTTCGTCACCTCTTTCGACGTGCAATCCTCGAAACGTATGGCATAACCGACTTTGTCGCCCAACGCCGTGTCCATCTCGTCGGAGACTCTCTTGGCCACGGACATGGCCGCGACACGTCGGGGTTGCGTGCAACCGATTATTCCATTGTTGCTGTAACCATCCTCGTGAAGATATTGCGTCAATTGCGTGGTTTTGCCGCTTCCGGTCTCACCCACGATTATGACAACGCTGTTTTCCCGTATTATATTCAATAATTCCTGTCTTACAGCGAAAACCGGCAATGTTCGGCGTTGATGCTGTATATTACGTTGACGCGATTCACCGCTCGATATTTTACCAGCACCAACGTGACGTCCGTATTTTTGACCGTCTTTGAAATCCATTTCCGGACCGTGTTGCTCTTTTTCCTCTTTTTTGGCGTCCCTCACGCCCATTATGTTGCCCAGATGGGTTCCGGCGAGTTCCCAATGCTTTTTTTGGGCTCGACGACGTTCTTTCTGCTCGCGAT
>OZ020178.1:6861431-7032823 GCA_963971145.1 Sussaba pulchella
TTCGATTCGGTAGATCCTTCAACGCTCTCGTTAACTGAAACAAATTTTTTCATCGCCATTAGTTAATTACGTTCGTTTACATTGACTTTGTTTCGATTCCACGTGACAAACTCACCTCGGCATCCGCCATATTTGAGCCGATATGACGATAAAACCCGGCGCAAAGTTACAATACGAGAGAGCAACGTTGCCGGATCGTGAGATATTTATTCCACACGTGGGCGTGTCCGTATCCCTTCCACGTTCATTCTTTCCCGCGGCGTTCGGCCAATCAGCGGCCTCGGCCTAGCGTTTAACCGCGAAATGAGTTACACGCGAACCAATAGCGTCGTTCTGACCATCCCCGCCTGTTGACAGTCTTTCCCCGGCCTTATCGGTTTTCCCGCCAAAATTTTAAACCCGCATCCGAGCAACATCAACGAGATTGTCAAAATTATTTTTTGTCCTGCGCATGTGCTACCGGAGGAAAGTGGCCGTTTCCAGCGCACTCCGACAGCGGGCGGTAAAGTGATTTTCCGCCCGCTACTGCCGGGCGGAAAAGATCCGTGTACAATTGTAATTTAAATTGAGGTCACTGGTGTCAAAAATCCTTCCATTTTTTCAGAAGAGAATACTAAATGATTTTTCCGAGAAAATAAAAAATGCCATGTTTGCTTTTCATCTTGTTCATACAAAATCAAAAGTTGCATTTGGCCCGGTCAAGATACACAAAATGTACTATTCCATCACCGATGAACGGAGACATCTCGAGTTTTGCGAATGTCGTTAAGTTTGCTTCGTTGCTGCAGCCAGGGGGAAATTGTTTTGACTCGAGAGAATATTATTCGTAAATCGGTATGATTTAGTCATACGAGTCGTTTTGTGTCTGTCCAATGTGGAATAAATGACCGTGGGCGGTGTCAACGAGCTGCCACTCCTCAAGAGTCCGTGAAAACAGCCGTGGTGGGGATCCGTTTGAGTATTAACTTCCCCTTGATCCGGCAACACCGCCAGAAATTAGTTATATCGGGCCCGAGAGACTCGCTCTCGTTTCAACGGAGAACCCGTTGCGGGAGACAAGATTGCTTATCCGAAAGAGCGAAAGAACACCAAGCTTCGATGGTTCGCGTTACTTCCAAGTCGATGCCGTTTTTACCGACGGAGATGACAACAGCGACATAGTCGGTAACTTCATCGATCATCAATTTTATTCTGTGATTGATCTTTGCCTCGATTCTCAAAGCGCTTTTATCCGCTATCTTGGATCTTTCGCACGAAAAACGAGAACGGTTGTCTTCTTACGACGCAGTCAACCGTTCTTGATTTTCATCTGAGAGATCAATCGGGGCTGAAGAAACTGCTTTACAGTTCGTGCTACCGACCGAGCGCAAGCTCGAAATGTCAAACGTCGTGTCAACAGCCCGAAGGGATAGTTTTCGGTTTTACCGCAAGCGTCGCTCACGGCGTTAATGACGTTGGGTCACGTGACTGAAAAGAGCTAGTTCATAGATAAGGCTGGGACGTGTTTTTATCGTAGAACAAAACCAGGCGTTAAAAATTGTTTTAAAGTGATTTGAGGAGATAGCGAAAACCGCGAAATTATAAAATCGATCGATCGACGTTAATTCGGCCTCATAAAAATCCTTCTAATGGATGTCTTCTCACTAATAAATCACAAACATCGGACATAAGCGACGGTAGCGCCATCGTCCATAGCAGTCACGACAGAGAGGTCACGACGATCGTTACTACATACCTAAAAAAAAAAGTGAAAAACAAATCCATAAACTCACACTCGTTCTAACTGGTTCTAACCATCGACCCGCTCCACGCGTTCTAAACTGTCAACCGACGTGGCCGGAGACAAAACCAGTTTCATTGGCATATTTGGTCACCCCGACAACTGCGTAATTTCCAGCTGTTCATCTAATCCCCCGGCTTCTTCAACACAAAACACTCAAACATGTCGAAGGTGATCGTTAAATCCTCATAAACCATTAATTGAGTGTCCATTGTTTTTCTTCAAGATCGTTGACCCAAACAACAATCTAACCTCGTGATTAATCAAACGATAATAATGAAAATTCTGTCAATTCTCGTGCGGGCGAATGCTTGGTGATATGCAACAGTGCGGTCGTCTCTTGTTTCACAAAAATTCTGTAACGAGTTAACCCCCTCTTCCCCCCTTCGTTGGCTTTTCCGTTCATTTCCGCCCCCTTTCCACCCGACGCCCCCGCTAATATCCGTTGTTAATTCGGCGAATTAAGATTGCACAACGCGTGTAATTATCACGTTAAATGTGAAAGAACGTTTCGTGATCATGGAATCGTTGAACAATTCCGTTATAATATGCGACTCTCCGTGCCCGACGACCAATTCGGGTACGGGATCGTGCATCGTCACGAACTACCGAAAACGATTGAGGTCGAGCAATGCACCGAGGACTTTGGTCGGAACCCCGTACGAGAGCCCGCTCAGTCATTTCAAACGGAATTTTAAGTATGTTGAATTTATGTTAATATTGATTATTAAATAATTAAATGATATTGACAATATTGGATATTAATATGAGAATATGTATTTTGTTAATGTTATTATTATTAGTATTATTAGTTATTATTTATTATTATTATTTCATTTGTTTTATTAATATTTACAAAAATTTACAAGTAGAATTTTTTTTTTTTTTTTTAAATTTTTGAAATTGATTTTCTATTTTTAAAATTGTTTTTCATTTTTTCAAATTGTTTTTCAAGTTTTGAAATTGTTTTTCAATTTTTGAAATTGTTTTTCAATTTTTGAAATTGTTTTTCAATTTTTGAAATTGTTTTTTAATTTTTGAAATTGTTTTTCAATTTTTCAAATTGTTTTTCAATTTTTCAAATTGTTTTTCAATTTTTCAAATTGTTTTTCAATTTTTCAAATTGTTTTTCAATTTTTCAAATTGTTTTTCAATTTTTGAAATTGTTTTTCAATTTTTCAAATTGTTTTTCAATTTTTGAAATTGTTTTTCAATTTTTCAAATTGTTTTTCAATTTTTGAAATTGTTTTTCAATTTTTGAAATTGTTTTTCAATTTTTCAAATTGTTTTTCAATTTTTGAAATTGTTTTTCAATTTTTGAAATTGTTTTTTAATTTTTCAAATTGTTTTTCAATTTTTCAAATTTTTTTTTCCTTTATCTGAATTGATTCTTTTTTTAAAATCTTCATTTTTTTTTTTTTTTATTTTTTTTTCTGCAGGCCGACTATCGATGAAACGGCCTTAAATCTAAAGGACAGATCACGAGCCTTACTCGAGAAGCCGTACCAGAGTCCGCTTATTCATTTCAAACGAAAGATCAAGTATGCAAACTTAATATAAACTAGAATGACAATTTGAAAAAAAAAAAAAATGTAGTAAATGATGTTTAAAATTTTTTGAATTTATCCAAAGAGGCGTAATCTGGCGTACGTGAGAAGAGTAATCTTCAGTCATAATTTTTGTCTTCTTTGTGTAATCAATCATGTAATTTCTGTACTTCTCCTATGCCCTAATTACGGATAATCTCAAAAAATTGTGGGCAATGTTATGTAATTGTGAAAGATCACAAAAAAGTTTGTGTGATCTTCATGTGTCCTCCACGTATTCGTTTGGCGATCCTCATGTATTCCCATATGTTCGTGCGTTCTCTCGTAATCGCATATGAATTTTACTTCACCGCGCATTCCAACCGCTCTCTGTATTCGTCCAAGAATGTCATGTATTCCATCACGGAGACGTACAATGTTTGAAAAATTCGGTGCAATCTGTCATGGATTATACGTAAACTTTTCCATTTGATTTAACTCGATCAAGGATTTCAAGTAATCTGCAAAAAAAACAGTAATCTCGTGTAATCTCTAGGCCGTGTTATCTGGTGTACACCACTTTCTTAGACACAAACAGTCCTTCGAAATAAATGAAGAAATTAAAACTGATAAGGTAGAGAAAAAAACCAGCTCGAAGTGCTCGCGCCGCTGCTGCATTCCGCTCTCATTCTCTCAGCATCCGCAGGACTCATTGAAGCGTCGTCCTTATTCTCGTTCCATTTACTTTCATGTTTCCGTATCGTACGTTTCTGTAACGTCAATAAACCGTCGATTAATAAAAGTTTTGCCAATTTTCATCCACCTGTCGGCTCTCAAAATTCGATTCCGCAGCAGACGGCGCATCGGCAAACAGAACCGTAGACTGATTAGATTATTTCCAAACCTTGTACCATCTTTGCTTCCTCATGAAGGAAGCTTTGTGACGGTTGGAAAATTTTCTTTTGGGATTTTGATGTCAATACGTTCAAAATATCCTCAAACATCCAGAAATTACGTTTGGGAAAAATGTCTGGATTTATGTGCGTGGGTGTGTGTGTGTGTGTAACGGCCTCCCAAATTTCGAACGTCTATAACTCAATAACGATTTCAGCTACAGCGCTCAAACTTTGCACACACATGCAGCCCCATAATGTCTATGTCATCTGTAATTCTCGCGATAATTGGCGAAGCCGTTCGGATTTGACAGCGTTTCGAAATTTCCAAAAAATGTCTTCGACCACTCTAGCATCCGGAATTTTTGAGTCATCGATCTAAATAGTTTTTCACAAAGACAATAATCCTCACGAATGTTTGGTATTGAATTTGGGCCGAATCCATCAGGAAGTTCAGATTTTATAAGATTTTGAATCGTTTGAAGAATTTACGTTTCGTTCCAACTCACGTCAGCTTCGAACGATCGAAGCCGAACTCGATACATATCAGGAACACCATTCGACCGCGCTATGTATCAAATTTGGTGAAGATCGGTTGAGGGGATCGAATTTTATAGGACTTTGAATGTTGTAGTAGTTTGAATTTTCCTAACCTAGCTGCGAGTTGAAACTTGCAATTTGCTTCCTCCGCACTTGAGCCAACGGAGGAAATCCTTCGTGACGAATCCAGAATGAATAAAGAAAAAGGTACACGTAGGAATCCTCATAAAGGACTTCGTTCATTGATTCAAGTGCGAACGAAGCAAATTGCAAGTTTCGCAGTCAATACCGTCTCAAATTTACCTTTCTACGATAAATCATTATTTTTTTTTTTAAATCACAGACCGACGAACGATTCAACGAACAAGACAAGCAACGTCTCCGTCATAACCGAACCATTGTCGAAGAAACTAAAGAATAGTTTGAGTCCGGCGGGTTCGAGAAGATGGTCAGAAATGGACGAAAGCGTGGTCATAGTCGGCGACGTACAATCAAATTCATCGATCGAACAAACGACTACCAATGGCGAAGAAAGCGATTGGGTCGAAGTGTTGGAACGCAGCACAACGGAAACTACGACGAAATCCGTCAGTCAAAGAACGCCGATGACTGAGGTCGATAAGAAGGGTAAGTCACCCGTAAAACGCGGCAAAGTACTGAAAAAAAAGAAGGAAAAAGCCGTCAAACCGAAGACTGGCCCGAAGAAGAATCGACGAAGTAAAAAATCTCAAGAATCCACGAACGAATCTTCGACTTTTAACGACGAGAATCACAATCGTCAAATTATGGAAAGCCAGACGAATGGTAAGACCATAGTTTGATGAGAATCAAAAACAAAAAAAAACACAAAAAATCAATTTTTTGGTAGTAATATTCGATATGGTGATAATAATACGTTAAATGATTTATAATAAATTAATAACGAATAAAAAAATGTTAATTAATATTATTGATAAATTATAATTGTATCATCAGTATCAGTTAATATCAAAAAAAGGATTGTTAACAATGATTTGGCATGACAAATAATTATTTGGTCTGATTTATTCAAGGAAAATTTTCATTTTTCAAAAAATTGAAATAAAATTTATTTTTTTTATAATCAAATTGTTTTGAAATTTCGTTAATTGTTTGGGAAAAAATTTTTTATTCTCGATGCATCAAGAGTTTGAGATTCGCTCTTAAAATGCAGTTTCTTTGTGGAAAATTGGGAAAACGAAAATTTCAAAGATAAAATTAGAATGACGAATAAAAATTGCAGAAAGCGAAGTCGCCACGGCGGAAGACGTGGAAGAGATCGAAGTCGTTTGGTCGTCGAAACCAAACGTCGAAACGGCGAGCGAAGGAATTACGACGGTGAGAAAAAAAATTACACCGCAAATGCCGATAATCGTTGACAATACACCATCGCTCACGAATATGTGGTTGAGCGCTGTTGGTAATAATCTCGCGAGATTGGCGACGTCTTACGGAAATAACGGATATCGTCAGATGTCCAACGGAAACGGAATAATGTCGAATCTTCCGCCGGTTCAGAGAAATCCGACTCAGGGTAATCCATCTCAAGGACGATTGAGAGAAATCGTCGTAGATGGAAGCAACGTCGCTATGGGGTACGTAAAAATGATTGAAAAATATTTATTCATTCATTTATTAGCGTGTCGGTTGATATAGTCATTTTGGAATTTAAATTTTTCATTTAAATGAGAGGTTTTGATCGCTTGGTAACCCTTAAGGGGGGGGGGGGGGTAAGGTTAATTCGGCGAAAAAGAAGCATGTTTTTAAGATTTTTTTTCTGGCGATACGAATAGTGTAAATTAATTCAATCAATTTTCATATAATAATACAACATTTGAACAATATTTTGGTAAATTTTCGTTCGAAAATATTGAAAATTAAGCGGGTGACGGTGAATCTCCGGAGGCGCCTCGAAAAAAAAGTTGCTTTGCGGTGTTCATCATAACTCGCAAAAGAATCATCTGAAACAAAAAAATTAAAATGCATTCGTTAAAGGAGATGTTTCTCGAGGTAATCACGAGGGGATTTTTTTTTTTTTTTGATTCTTGATTTTTTCGTAGCACTTGGAAGCAAAAAAACCGATTTTCGCTATAAAAATCAGCTAATTTCTTGCTGTAAAATTAATAATTATTAAAAAAAAAAAGCTCTCGACAATACCTGGTGAATTATGTGAAGAAGTAGTGCGCAAAAATTCAAAACGTTTGGTCCAGTAGATTTTGCGTTATCGTGAACACGGACTTTTTCGAGGTGCCTCCGGAGATTCACTGTCACCCGCTTAATTTTCAATATTTTGGAATGAAAATTTAGGAAAATATTGTTTAAATGTTGTATTATTATATGGAAATTGATTGAATTAATTTACACTATTTGTATCGCCAGAAAAAAATCTTAAAAACATGCTTCTTTTTCGCCGAATTAACCTTACCCCACCTCCCTCCCTAAAGGTGTCGTGGGGTCTTCAATTTTGTCGAGAGTTTTGTATATGCCTTTGATCTGCTAGATATGGGATTTTAGAAATTTCGAAATAGCTATATGAAGAGACACTGGTAGAGATTTTCATTTTCATCTTTGAACTATCTTCTATTTTCCTCTGTCAAATCACTGATTTTTCTTTAAAATTATTTCCGTCCATTTCGTGAACATTAATTTGAAAAAATAGAAATAATCGAATGAATGAAATATATAAGATATAAATAAATATAATAAATAGAAATTTAGATAATAAATATAATTAATAAAAATATCGAGAATAAAAATAATAGAATTAGAAATAATAAAAATTGGATAAAATTCGATTGTAAATAAAAATAAATACAATTAAATAGAATTAAACGATAAACACGAATATAGTTCAATAAGATATAATTCGATAAATTTCGTAATTAAATGAAGACCTTCTTGTATGGACATGAAAAAATCGCCATAATTCTTAGAAATTTGAGTAATGACAGGTAGCTTTAAATTGTTAGACTGCATTGTTTTTTTTTTTTTTTTTTTTTAAATCGAGTAAACAAGGTACAATAAATATTATAGGCACACGAGAAACAAATCGTTTTCGGAAAAAGGATTGCAGATAGTATTAGATTACTTCAAGAGCCGTGGCCATGCGGTCAAAGTTTTTTTGCCACAAACCGCGCGTAATAGAAGTCGGGAACTCATAGAAAAATGGCACACTGAGGGAATTGTCGTGTTCACGCCGAGTCGAAAAATCGCTGGAAGGATGATAACGTCGTACGACGACAGGTAACAGAGAACAAAAAAAAAATCGTTTCGACGATCATATTCAATATTTTCCACCCTTAAAAAAACGTCAACACAAACACAATACACAGATAAAAAATGTCGTGTAACAAAATCACGTCTCAACATTTTATTTTATTTTTGTTGACTGAAAGTTCTTGAGAACAAGTGACGAGAAAAATATTTTACAAAAATGATAAAGCATTTTTCTCAACCATGATCGATCTCTCGGATGAAAAACGAGAACGAACGACTGCGTACAGAAGTTCTGCAGTCAATCGTTCTCGTTATTCATTCGAACGATCAACGACAATGAAGAAAAGTACTTTTGGAAGATCCAAATTTTTTTTTTCACAATTCTTCATAAAACTACAAATTCTTCTAAGATTAAATTTATTTCCACCAATCTTTCTGTCAATCATTTTCCATTTTCAATCCTCAAAACACAAATTCTCCAACCACAATAAGACCGTAATAAAATTTAAAAAAAAAAACCCCCAAATTCTCCAAGATTTGACGAAAAAAATGACTGAAAAAATTGTTTTGTTTTGTTTTTATTAAATTGACGATTAATTTGTTAAAACTTGGGACGACGACGCGAAACGTCAAAAACTCTCCGACATTAACGAATTTGTGGCACAGATACATCTTGGAATACGCGACACAGTGCGACGGAATTGTCGTTTCGTCGGACCAATATCGAGACTTGTGGCAAGAGAAGCCACAGTGGCGTAACACGATTGAAAATCGTTTGTTAACGCCGACGTTCGTCGGCGACTATCTCATGTTTCCGGAAGATCCGTTGGGACGTTCCGGACCGAAACTCGAAGACTTTCTCAAATATTGAGACCCCAAATATATATTTCCGGAGATTTATTTATTTTTTTTTCCCCCTCCCAAATCGAAATTGTTTCCACGAAAAGGAAAGAACGTGAAAGAGAAAGAGAACGAAAAAAAAAAAAAAATAATAATAATGTACAGTTTGATGAATGAAGAGTTATATATTATTTATATAAATACGTTTTTTGAATCGACGTTTGAGCGAATGTGGAATCGATGCGAGAAAGGAAAAAACAACCAAAAAAAAAAAAAAAATAAGAATTATTTTCGATTATCCTTCCAGTTAATCGAATCACATCCAATCACACGACACAAAATTGTTCTTAGACATCGCTCAATGGCCACAATATACTCATTTTTCTTCGTTTGTTTACGTACACTTATTATTTTTTTTTTTCAAATTTATCAAGAGTTTATTTGTATTATTTTTTTTCTTGATTGGAATTTTATTGGATTTTTTTTTGTTTCTCTGCGAATAAATATTTAATCGCAACGAGACGATTAATTATCTTCGAAGCTTTGTACTTTAAGGTGAAAACAAAAAATATGCACAAAAATAACAAATATTAAAAAAAAAAAAAGTTCTATACTTGTTTTGGGAATTAATAAATAACGAGCACTAATGAGAGCAATGGAATTAGAAAGTAATACACTTTTTTTCGTAAATGAGGTACGGCGTTATATTATATACACGTATATAAATATATACAAATATATATAAACATATATATTTCGTATATACATATTTTTTTTGTTTTTTTTTTTGTTTTTTTATGATCTTTATCAGTCTTTGCGACGTTGATTTCGATCGTTATCGCGATTATCATTCATTTTCATTTTTCGGTTTGTCCCACGTTGGCCTCCAGCACCATTTTCGAGATTTTCGAATAATTTCCATGCTCTCCTCGGCAGCGTCCCGAGCCATTCGATGCATAGGATCTATCTGCTCGTCGCCCATCTTCGCTTGCGACAGCACAGCGTCGTGCTGATAAGCCGAACTGACGTCTGCAAAAAAAAATAAAAAAATATATAAAAATAAATTTAACCCACAAAAAAATTTGTTTGCAGAAAAAAAAAATATAAAAATTACACGAATAACGAAAAATTGTAAGGTGTCGAATGTATGGACGAAAGAAAGATTATTGTATGTTGAAAGAAAGAAATTTATGGAGATAACGAATAAAGATGTGTGTTAAAAGTGCGATTTAAGTGTGAAACTCACTGGATTTGGCGAAAAGTTTCGTGAGAACGTAATTATCGTCACGATTCGACGATTCTTCTTCTTCATCGTTCTTCGTCGAATTACCGAGTCTTCGTCCGATGAGACAAGGAACTTTTTCACCGTCGAACAATGCCGAACATTCGTCATCAACGATTTCGTCGTTATTTTTCACGATCTTCGCACGTTTTTTCTTACGTTTTTTCGACGTAGTTGCAATTAAATTCGTTGGTTCCAACGTCGTTCGTTCGTTCGCAAGAACGAAGGTTTTTTCATCGTTCGTCGTCGTTGGTTTTTCGATTTTTTTGTGAACCGAAGACGCGTTTTTTCGCGGATTTTCGTTCTCGTTGAATGAAAATTTGTTGGCCAAAGGTTCGAGTTTGCAATTGGAAAATATACGATCCGATTCCGTCGTTTTGCCGTCGATTGGTTCGTTGAGGTTGAATAGCTCGGCTAAATCGGAGGTTTGGAAGAGTCTTCGTTGACGTGGATTATCCAAAATTCTGTCCGAAAGCAGAACTTTGAATATTTGACGATGATAAATCTGTGACAGTGAATAAAAGAAAGAAAATTTTGATAAAAAATGAAATTTAAAAGAATTAAATATATATAATAATTATGATATATTATTGTATATTTATTTTCTTTTGAATCTTTTTTTTTTTATTGAAATACATATTTTTTAAATATATTTGTGTATAATTAATTGTGTTTTTTATTGTATATTTTAAACGTTTGAGTTTTTTTTTAGTACAGAAACGACGAAACGAGACGAACGACAATTTTTCAGGTTTTTAAATCTACAGAGAGAAATGAAGAAGGGAAAGAAAAAAAAAAACAAACCTTTTCCTCCACAGTACCGGCGGTAATTAGCCGATAAATCGTCACACTCCTGTCCTGACCGATGCGCCAAGCTCGTTCTCTCGCTTGGGCGTCGATTGCCGGATTCCAATCGGGATCGTAGATAACCACACGATTCGCTCCCGTTAGATTGATTCCGAGACCTCCGACTCTCGTCGTTGATACGAAAACGAAGTACGAAGGATCCTGCGTTTCAATTGAACGAAACGAATTACCAAAAAAAAAGGGATTGTAGTTGAAAAATTGTGCACGAACATATAATTGAAAGAAAATATTTTACGTTGGAATTTTTGAATAGAAGAAATAAATGCACGAGTAAAATTACGGATTTCGTGTGATTTTACTCGTGCAATTATTTTATTTTACCTTAGAATTTAGAAAGAGGAAATAATCTGCACGAGTAGAGCTTAAAAAATATTTTGCGTTAGAATTTTTGAATAGAAAAATAAAGTACGAAGGATCCTGCGTTTCGATTAAACGAAACGAATTGCCAAAACAAAGGGATTGTAGTTCAAAAATTGTGCACGAATTTATTATTGAAAGAAAATATTTTACGTTGGAATTTTTCAATAGAAGAAATAAATGCACGAGTAAAATTACGTATTTCGTGTGATTTTACTCGTGCATTTATTTTATTTTACCTTAGAATTTAGGAATAGAAAAAAATCTGCACGAGTAAAGCTTAAAAAATATTTTGCGTTAGAAATTTTGGATAGAAAAAAAATCTGCACGAGTGAAATTTGAAAAAAAAAATCTGTGTTAGAATTTTTTGATAGAAAAAAAATCTGCACGAGTGAAATTTTAAAAGTATTTTGCGTTAGAATTTGTGAATGGAAAAAAAAATCTGCACGAGTAAAATTTGAAAAGAAAAATTTTTGTTAGAATATTTGTATAGAAAAAAAAAATATGCATGACCCGTAAAATAGAGTTGTGAATATTTGATTGATAGTTTAACTTGCTTTGTTGAATTTGTGAATGGTATATTGTCTCTGTGTCATCGGGGTTGTCCCATCGAGGCGCAAATAATTGTATCCTTCTCGCTGGACGAGAGCTTCCAACACGCCCATCATCTGCAATTATTCACAATACAAACCGTATTTCAAACTTCAAAAACACTCCGAAAAAATTTACTTTCATTCGACGAACATAAAAATTTACAAATATTTCAATGTTAAAATATTGGAATTCACAAATATTTTAATTTAACGAATTTTTATATATACATATAATATACATATATTATAATATACAATATATATATTAATAATTTTCAAAAATAAAAATTATTAATAATAATATCAACTAACTACTTATTAATATTATTCATATATAATATGTATATTATTATGCCTATAATAATAATAACAATAATAATAATATAATAATATTGTATTATAATAATTATAATTATAATATAATAATAATTATATAATATATAATATTATATTATATTATATAATTATATTGATAATAATTATTATAATTATTATAATAATAATAATTATAATTATTATAATATATTATAATAATTATAATTATTATTATTATAATAATTATAATTATTATTATTATAATAATTATTATAATTATTATAATTATTATTATAATAATAATTATTATAATTATTATAATATATTATAATTATATATATTATATTATTATTATTATTATAATTATTATTATTATATATATTATGAAATATAATAATTTGTATCCATTTTTATTTTATTTTATTTTATCGACATTTTTGAATTCACAAATATAAAAATCTACAAATCTTTCAATTAACAAACATCCCAGATGACAAATATTTAATTTTACAGATATTTAAATTTACAAATATCAGTAGATTGATTAATAAAATTTTTTCCAGATCGTTTCTCACCTGCCTGCCTTGAGTAAAAAGCACAACTCTGTGACCCTGTCGCTTCCATATTTTCAATAACGATCTAACAACAGCCAATTTACCGGAACGTTTCCAATCGCCGAATTTTTCAATCACTTCCTCGGTCGGAATTAATTCTTCGTCGGATTGCTGCGAAAAAAAAAAAACAAAACAAGATTGCCAATTAATTATCGTAACGAAAATGTCTCGAAAAAATTACGACGTTGACGTGTTGTAAATTTATGAACGAGTAGTTTACCGGCTCTTCGGTATTTCCAAAATTGTAAAGATCCGGATGATTGCAAATTTTTCGCAACGACGTCAGAGCAACGAGCAATCTTGCTCTGTAACTATTTTCCGTTTGGCTACTTCTGTCGTGCAAAACCGACGACACGTGTTCCGTACGTAAATATTCTTTATAAAGATTCTTTTGTTCTTCCGTCAAACTGCAAAAAAGAACCTGCGAAGAATCGAACAAAAAGTAATTGATCAATCAATTAATAAAAATAAAAAATAAAATGTTAAAAAGCAAAAAATTAAATTTGCGTATTTTTCGGGCAAATAAAATTTTTTTTATCGAGATCTTTTTCTATTCTATACTTCCAAACTATTTTTCACCTCACTGACACTGAAATTTACGAGAGAAAATGATTTTTTTTTCCTGGAAAATAAAACTGGGAGCAAAGAATATAAAAAAAATTTGGTTGAATGAAAATTCGAGGAATATTGAAAATTTTACCTGTTCGTTTTTTTTCGGGAGGCTGATGTGATGCTGAACGTCGTTCTTCGTTCGTCGCAGCATGTACGGGGCGATGGCATTTTTGAGCATGGTCGCGACGTGAAGAGCCGTAGCTTCTTGAAGAGGCGAAGCGTTCGCGTAGCCACCGCGTGTTATCGGATTCGCGCAGTGCTCGAGAAAAGTCGGCAGGGTTCCCAATTTGCCCGGCAAAATAAAATCGAAAAGGGACCAGAGCTCCTTGAGCGAATTTTGCATCGGACTTCCGGTCAGTAACAAACGATGTGGCGTCGAAAATAATTTTACCGCTTTGCTGACCTGCGATTTCATCATTTTTTTTTTTTTTAACAAAAAATATTTTTGTTGAATTTTTGTAATTTTTTTTTTTTGGAACATAAAATATTTTTGTTGAATTTTTGTAATTTTTTTTTTGGAACGTAAAATATTTTTGTTGGATTTTTGTACTTTTTTGGAACAAAAAATACTTTTGTTGAATTTTTGTAATTTTTTTTCCTTTTTTTTTTTTAAATTTATAATAATTATTTTATTGCGTGACAGACCTTGGCCTCGGGATTTCGTATCTTGTGACCCTCGTCGAGGATCACGTAGTGCCACTGGGACTGCACGAGGATCGCCTTGTGTCCCAAAACTCCCGAGTAAGACGTTAGAACTATTCCACCCCTTTTCATAACACTTTCAATGAGAAATTCAGGTTCACCTGTAAAAGTTGACAAAATAATTAGCATAGAAATAATTTAATTCATTGATCGATTTGTTCAATAATCAATTAATATACAATTCGATCAAAATAATTGTCTTTGATGTATCAATGAATCGAATATAATAATAATTTAATAATTAATATCGAGCCCGGTAATAACTACCTTATTATGATAATGGCGGTAGTGACGGTATTTCGAATAATCATTAATAATATTAGTAGTTTTTCATCGTATCATAATAATAATAATTATTATTATTATTGTTGTCGATTTAATTGACTGAATTTTTATCTATTTACTGACCAAATAATTCTTTTTTCTCTGGAACTCGTCACAATTAATTGTTTTTCATCGTATAATTATAATTATAATTATTATATTATTATTATAAAATAATAATAATAATAATAATATAATTATAACTATAATTATAATAAATAATAATTAAATTTATAATTATTATTCAACAATTATAATTATAATAAATAATAATTAAATTTATAATAATTATTATTATTATACAATGATGATGATTAGACGATTATTATTATTGAATAACAATAATAATAATAATTATTGTTGTTATAATTATAATTGTTGAATAATAATAATTATAATTATAATTATATGATGACGATGATTAGACGATTATTATTATTGAATAATAATTATAATTATTATTATTGTTGTTGAATAATAATTATAATTATAATTATTGAATTTTAATTATAATAATAATAATTATTATTGTTGTTAAATAATAATAATCATAATAATAATAATAATTATTTATTATTATTATTATTGTTGTACATTTAATTGACTGAATTTCCATCTATTCACTAACCAAATAATTCTACCTTCTCTGGATCTCTTCACAATTGATTATATTTAAATGATATTGCAATATTATTAATGGATAAAATTATTTTAATAGAAAAAAGTGTTGCCTTCACACCTCGATACGTTCCGGAATGATGCAAAATTATGACTCGCAAAGTGGGACACCAGTCTTGAAAATGTTTGAGCCACTGCTCGAGCAACGTCGCCGGACAGACTATCAACGTCGGACCCAATCCTCTGAATCTGGCAACAAAAGAAAAAGAAAAAAATTACAAATATTTATTATAAAAATACAAAAATTATCACAAAAATTGAATAAATTATTTTTATAAAAGTGCAACAAAAATAAACTTGTACCATTTTCTTCCAAATTTACCGAGACAAAAATGAAATGCTTTGAGTTTGATGTGGATGGTTTGAAAGGTATTATGAGCAATTATTTGAAAAATTCACAAAATTTGATTATTGATTTTTTTGAAATTTACTCTGTAAAAAAAAAATTGAAAAATGTTTGTGATTGAATGAAGAAGAGTTTAATCAGGCTCTTGCATGTTTGCGAGGGAGGGAGAGCGTTTTTATTATATATATGAGGCATTCCACATCAACATGACCACTTAAAAAACATTAATATCTTGAATTCTCCTGCAATCGACGCATGCAATAGTACTCTTCAAAACAAAAATATTGATATGTACTAAATTTATGGTGGCATTGATTTATGGTGAAATTGCAGGAAAATACTATTTTTGCGTGTTTTTTCTCGCTGATTTTATTACATGGAAATAGTGTTGGAGCGAAAAATTGCTATGAATCAATTTTGTTGTGTTTGTTGCAAGGATAACGAAGAAAAATTTTAGAAGGCAAGATTTTACATTTTTTATGGAAAAAAAACTATTTTGAAAATAAATCTCGATTTTTGGACGATTATGACATTTAAAAAAAATTTTAAATATTTTTTTTTAGATTCCTCGAACTTTTTTTAAAAGAAATAAGTCTTATTCGAGATGGAAAAATTTAATCTAAAGGCTAGTGAAAAAAAAAGAAAATTGAAAAAAAAAAAAATTTATGCAAGATTTGAAATAAAAATGTTATATAATGCGATTATATTTCTCAATATTTATTTACAAAATATTCGCACCTTCAAGCGATACATCACGTCATGTAAGATTCAAATATTGCAAATCAGAAATTACTTTTGATTTTTTTCATGGTTGAATGTATTTTTCTTCTAGGCTTTCTTCCGCGACAGAAAATTTTGAATTATAATTATAATAATTATTATTGTAGTTGAATAATAATTATAATTATTGAATAATAATAATAATTATTATTATTATTGAATTATAATAATAATTATTATCATTATTGTTGTTAAATAATAATAATAATTATTATTATTGAATTATAATGATAATAATAATTATTATTATTATTATTATTATTATTGTTGCTAAATAATAATAATAATAATTATTATTATTGTTGCTAAATAATAATAATAATAATAATTATTATTATTATTATTGTTGTTAAATGATAATAATAATTATTATTGTTATTATTATTGTACGAATGAATTTATGTAATTGAATGTATTTTTATTCTAGGCTTTCTTTCGCGACAGAAAATTGCACGCAACAGTCTAAATTTTCTGTCGCAGAGCTTCGAACGAAAAATACATTCAACCATGGAAAAAATCAGAAGAAATTTCTGATTTGAAATATTTGAATCTTCCACGACGTATTATATCGCTTGAAGAATCTCATACATTACCTTTGACCGTCCGAGAGCAGATCGCTGGCGTCAAGGCCAGCCAGAAAAGCTATAACTTGAACAGTTTTGCCCAAACCCATCTCGTCACCGACCAATCCGCCCAAACCTCGTCCGTGCAGCTCCCACAACCATCTAACCGACACTTTTTGATACTCGTACAGCTTCTTCCATATCGAATTCGGCACTTTGAAGAGATTGTCGACCGTATAAAACGCGTCTTTCTTTTTCTTCGTTGCCATTTTTCTGTCGAGACGTTGTTTGTACAACGACTCGTCTCCGTCGTCGTAAACTTAAACAAATTTGTTCGAAAATAATCCTTAGGTTTTTTTTACAGCTCGAAATGTGATAATTTTTTTTTTTTTGAATTTAAGAAATAAAATTATTTGTGATTAAAATAAATTTTATTTAGTTTCGTACTTTTCTTTTTTCTCGAGACCGAGTTATCGCAATCGACGTTCTTTCCTTTTTTCCGACCTTTCTTCGTGCCTGAGCGAGAACTTTTTTTTTTCTCAAATTCTGCATCTGCAAAAAAAAACACAAATTAAAGAAAAATAAATGTAAATAAAATCTTGTGATAAAAAAAATAATTTAAATACAGAATTTTATTTTTCTACCGGAATCAACGATTTCCCCATCGCTTGGTACATATTCGCTTCCGGAATCCTGAATCTGCGGTTCCGGCGAACAAGATTCTTTTTTTTCCAAAATTTCTTTCGGTTCTTCGTCTTTTTTCTCAGTAACGACAGTTCTCGATCTTTTATCCGCTCGACGAATCGTTTCGTCCTCAATTTCCAAGTTCTCATCGTTTACAACGGTCGTCTTTCCAACGACGACGTTTCCAACGTCTCCAGCGACGACTTTTAATTTTTTTTTCGAATTATGTACAGAATCATCGATGGGCAATTTTCTCTTCGACTTTTCCAAATTCGTTTCTTTGGATTTTGCGGGCTTCGAATTTTTCCATTTTTTCTTCTGTTCCGCCAATTCCGCTTGTCTCTTCATGTACAGCTCCAAACCCAACAAACCCTTCGTCTGGGTGGAAGACCTGGGTATTTAAAATAAAATACAAAAATAAAAAATATTGAATAAATAGAAAAAATGTAAAAAAATAAATAAAGAAATAAATTAAAAATATTGAATTAATAAACTATTTTTTCTACAATCAAGAAGAACTATTTCACAGAATTATTGTGTTGAAAGGAAATCGACTTATTACTAATTTTGTACCATGTGCCGATTGCTTTATCGTTGGATTTGTTGTCGATGGCTTCGGCAGCCTGAAACGGTGTAATTTCTCCGACTCTAACGCGACGATCCAATTCTGTCTTTTCGTTCGCCGTCTCATTTTCAGCCACATCTTCGATGGAATCGCAAGCATCCTTAGTTCCTGTCGATGGCAGCGACGAGGATCCTTGCTCCAGGATACTTCTCAGGTGGTTCGACGCTGCCTCTGCGATGCTGGCCTCAGAAACTACGGAGACCACCTGCGTGATGCCAAGAAAAATTAAAGAAAATGAAAATATACCATGACGCAGAAATATTTGTTCCTTCTGTGTTTACCCAATTATTTATTTATCGATAATTATTCCACGACAGTAAAGAGTTTAGGCAATTGCCTTTTGTTTGATTGAATTCATTGAGAAAAATTATCAAATGATTTTCCCAATCAATCCTATCGGAAAGAGGAAAATTAAAGCACAGAAAAAATCTTATTATTAACCTCCTTAAGATTTTCCGCTTCATGTTCGTTCGACGAAATTTCCATCTCGTCTTTGCCATTGTCGTTTCCATCTTCGCACTCCATGAATTTTATCGTTCGTTTCGTTATCAATATTTATCACTATTTTTATTATTCCTATTATAAGTACGATTATTATTTTTTTCAAATTATTATTATTTATGACGACGATGATTATTATTATTTTATTTATTTATCATGTGCGAGTCTTGCGGATGGACTGTCAAACTCTTATTGAAACCGCAGAAGCTGAATAAAATTCTAAATAATTAGACTCGAGGGAAACGTCGAGGTTAGCAACGGACTCTTGGCTAAGGCCAATGTTTCCGGAAGGCGGCAATCTCAGCGAGCATGCCTCATCCTCGACAGACGTTCCCATACCAATCCCGATATTAATACGGTGCTTCAGACTGCCCGGAACAAACAGGGTACGGTGTACAGGGTGCGAAACAATGTCGGGACAATTTTCACGAGATTCGTGAACGAAGGCGAAGCTACGATTCGAATAATCGAACCGCCTCAGGATCTTATGATTCAGAGCAATTGCGTTCGGCTGGAAACTTTTCTTCGCGTTCTCAAACTCGGACTAACAAAGCAAATCGACAATGGCGTTCTCGCATCGTCCCACCCAACGAATAGAACACTTTCGAATACGCCGAACAAGACGAGAGTCGGGACAAGGAGCAGAGCGGAGTATCCTATCCTCAAAGGTTTTCCCAGAACGGCGGAGGTGCCGATTTGCGCCGGTTCGGAGAGAAAATCTTTCGATCGTCAGATTCTGAGGCTGCGGAGCTTGAGGGTGTTGGATTTGTCCGATAACTCGCTGAAGAAAGCGACGAAGGAAGTCGGAGATTTGCCAGATTTGACGGAATTGTATTCGGTTTCTAATCGTCTCGGACTCGGAGGATTTTCAAAAATTTGGTTCTGGATGAACGGACCTAATATTTGCGAGAGTCTCAAGCATTTGGACATCAGCAACAATCGCATCGGAGAGCTGCCTTACCAAATACAAAAATTGAATTCACTGGTGACTCTCGAAGCCGGTGAAAATCTGATAACGGATTTGCCGCAACGTATCAGCCCTATGGGTAACCTGAAGTACTCGGAGGTGTCAAAAAATCGACCGAGAAGTTTGCACGGATGTATGAGACACGTTTTAAGCGTTTGGATTATATCGACGTTTCTAATAATCGGTTGAATGGAAGCTGTCGCAATTACAGATGAAAACCGGTCTTGCTTTTGTTAATATCAGCAGCGGCGCGTGCGGTGATGACGCAAGAATTCATTGAGTTGATTAATTATTTATCGTACAAAATGCGCAACACTTTTTTTCATAATTCCAGGAAATAACGTAGCAAACAAACAAAACTGTACATTCTGTAAAATGCTACAGTATACGAATGTAAGCTTAAAAAAAACAATTCCCGAAATCGCTTTTGCTCGCCAAAACTGTACAGAAAGAATAAATAAATAAATAAATTTTAAAAAAATATAAACCACGTAATTCCTATTTTAATCGTCCCAGAATCTATTAGTGACGATTAAGATTTATCTCTCTCATTATAGCAGCTTCGGTCGATCATAAGAACGTTCCAAAATTCAATGTTATTGTGAATGTTTTTGTTGGAATGTTTCCAATGTTTTTGGATAAGTTCCAGAAAAGTTTGTTGTCCATAAAACTAAGATCCATCGGTGGACCTCGATGTAAGAAGCTCGTGTTTCTTTCAACCGCGAACGAGCCACGAGATTTCACATCTTTCACAGTATTTTACAGAACCGAAATATTAGAAAGCAAAACGATTTCGCACGTGTACGAAAATCGAATCCGGCTGTCGCGCGTGAGTAAGATTTCGTACGATGTTTTGTTTTGTTTTTTTTTTTTAGAATTCAGGAGGTAGTCGCACTCGTAACGATATCGTAATCATCGTCTTTATCGACGTTATACGCTTTACGTGCCAATGACTGAGTTGCAAATATAAATTCGAGCGAATGGAACCCGAAATACCGAAATAAACAGTGACAGGACTGGCAAACGAACGTCACGCTATTGGTCAGATGCTGCACGTATCAACACGGCACAGATCTTTCGTCTTTTTTGTTTTTATTATTATTTATTTTTCCTGTGACGTGCACGAACAGCTGTTCTTACGCTCGGTCGGTAAGAAAAAATTGTAAAGCACTTTTCTCGGTAACGGTTGATGTCTCGGATGAAAAATAAGAACGATTTACTGCGTTTTGAGATTTTGCAGTCGACCGTTCTCGTTTTATGCCCGAGGATTTGACAATGGCGGAGAAAAATACTTTGGGATGTCGAAAATATATCTCTGTTGCATTTGTGGGATTTGTGGCAATCTGAGAGAGACAGATGACGCGTACACGCTTTATCTTTGACGTAAACACTACTGACAAGTGCACGCTGGTATTCGTACATTTGTGGTAACAACTTATCGACTGAGTCGCCTAAATCCCTATAACCTACTTTTTTTTCTTTGTGTTTCTTTCAAAGATAATTCGAATGGATAAGAAATGAAATAAGACAGTTCCACAATTTTGCATTACAATGTAATTTCATTCGATCCACAGAGAGAAAAAAGTATGAGCTTTTTCTACGATGATCTATAGATTATAATAATTAGTATAGATTTTTTGGATAAAAAAAAAATAAAGTTCTCATCAACAAATGCTGTAAAAAGTCACATAAAAGTTGCGATTCGAAATAAAGAGAAATTATTACATCTTCAGTGAAACAAAAACGATTTAATTCCCGTTAATCAATCAAAATTTTGGTGAACGAAACAAAACTTACCGACCGTCGGTAACCTCGCGCGTTTTTCTTACCCGCGCCCATATATATAAATACGTACACACGAATACACAGTTCTCCGTACACATGTACATACACGCATAATCTCCAATAAGTACGCTAGTATTACGCATATATATAAACGCTTCATAGACCAAATATTCTCGTCAAAAAAAAAAATTAACCAAAATATGATAAATTCGTAACACCGCTGCGATTACGCGACGAGAACGTCTCACCAGGTAGGCACAATCAAAAGTTCGTCAACGAGAAAACATTCCTCGATGACACGATCGTTGACATGGCTGGTTTGTTGTTTTTTTTTCTTCATTTTTTCAATTTTTTTTTTTTTCAATTTTTCATTCTACAATTTTTTGCCAAAACAGGATTAAATAGATTTTTGAGAATGTTTTGCACTTTGGAATCGTTCGACGTGCGAGTATTCGAACCTAGTCGAGGTTGACACGAGATCAGAGACGAATTTGCATTTTCCAACGTCGACGTCGGACACTTATGCTGGATTTGGAAATCCCGGACGAATCATGCGAGCTTCCACCGACTCGTCGGCTCGCGACGCGTCCCTGGATTCTGCCAAATCTAAGTGTCCGCTCGTCGCCGAACTGTCGACTCACGTCAAGGAAAATTCCAGAAGCGGAATTGTTTCTTGTTTGACCAAAATCAAGAGCGATCAGAAGTGTTTTCAAAAATTGTTGGAAAACGGAGGAGCTTGTTTGCTGGTTGAACTTTTGAGATATCGCAATGTCAAGGTGCTGGACACTGCTCTGAGCATACTCGCCAACGCTTGTCTGCTTCCACATGTCAGAGAAGAGGTATTTACATTATTTTATTCATTTTATTTTGTCATTGTTTTTTTTTTAAATAATATTATTCTTAAGATTTTTATGAGCAGCTAGAAATAGAAACCAATTTTATGCAGGACCATTCTGGAATTTTTAACTCTTGTAGTTGATCCGGATCAAGATTTTTTTTTAGCTTCCAAAATTGTGTAGTTTTTTGTAAATTTATTTTTCTTTAGCATATCAATGGTTGCTTGAAAAATTATTTACAATTATTTAAAGCACATTTTTGAGAACGAGTAATTGAGCAAATATTTGGGTAGATAATTGATCAATTCGTATGCAATCACCAGTCTGAGGAGTCTTGTAAATTATTTGCATAAAATTCGCCAAATTTCTAATATGATTAAAATGCAAACATGTTTTTTTCGTTTGCTGAAAGCTGCAAAAAAAAACGTAGCGCGTATGCGACTCGAAGAATGATGAGATTGATATGGAATAATCGATAATTATATTTTCCTAGTATTTCTTACTAAATCACGGAAGTAATCATTGTAGGAATAATTAAATAACCTGAATAATCGTCATAATAATATTAATTATTATAATCGTTATTATTACAAAATAAAGAATGAAAGAATACTGAGATTCACATGAAACTATCCATAATTCAATTTTTCCAATATTTCGTCCCAGATAAACAATAATATTAATAATATTAATGAAAAGAATAAATGTTAATTCTCTCAAAAATAAATATTATTATTAATACATACAAATACTGGAAAAATTAAATTATTGAAGAATCCTACGAATCTCGGTATTTTTTTATTATTTATCTCATAATTAGAAAATTAATAATAAGCATTATCATTATTATTATCATAATGATAGTAATAATAATAATTATTATTATTATTATTATTATTTTTATTATCATAATAATAATTATTATTAGTATTATTTTTATTATCATAATAATAATAGTAATAATAATAATTATTATTATTATTATTATTATTATTATTATTATTATTATTTTTATTATCATAATAATAATAATAATGATAATAATTATTATTATTTTTATAATAATAATTATAATTATCTTAATAATAATAATAATAATTATTATTATTATCATAATCATAATAATAATTATTATTATTATTACCATAATCATAATAATAATAATTATTATTATTATCATAATCATAGTAATAATAATTATTATTATCATAATCATAATAATAATTATTATTATTATCATAATCATAATAATAATAATTATTATTATCATAGTCATAATAATAATAATTATTATCATCATAGTCATAATAATAATAATTATTATTATCATAGTCATAATAATAATTATTATTGTTATCATAGTCATAATAATAATAATTATTATTATTTTCATTATTGTTATCAAATCTTATTTAATTATTAATTCATTATTATTATTATCATTATCCAATCATTTAAAATCCGAGCCCTTCAACTCCGTCAGCATAAAAAATATCCACTTAACAAAACGAAAAACCAAAAAAAAAAAAAAAAGTAAAAATAACGCTCCAAACATTCTTTCCAGATAAACGGAACGAAGATCGCCTCTTACGCGGTATGGATAGTAAAACATTTGCAATCCGGTGAAACCCTGCACTGTCGGGCTTGTCGATTGATGGGCAATCTCGCCGATTCACCGTCACACGCCAAAGCTCTCCGCGAAGCCGGTGCTCTCGTCGTTCTAACCGAAACTTTGCGTTCAAAAACGAACGCCCAAACCCTCGGCATGGCCGTGCGAGCGATAAGAAACATTTGGAACACCCACGAATCCAGCAGAGACGAAATTTTGGAAAACGAAACGATCAAACACATCACAACGTTGCTCGTGCAAACGAAAAAAAAACTTTTGGAACGCGACAACGACGCTAAATACGTCGAATTGGCGGAAACGTGTTTAAAAGCCATGAATATTTTTGCAAATTCGTCGGATTCGCGGGCGGGCGAACAAATGAGGGGTGAAAAAGATTTTCACGGTTATCGTTGTATCGTCGATTATTGTCGATCGAACAATAAAACAGCGATAAAATGTTTGTACCAATTGTGTCTGATCGCCGAAAGACGACCGGATTTGGGATGTTCCGGAGCCGTTGAATATCTCGTCGACGCCACGACGAACAATTCAACGTCTTGGAACGTTTTGTCGAGTCTTTGTTTGTTGTGTCGCGAGGCTGTTAATCGAGCAAAAATAAAAAATCTTTCGGGTTTGGAAGCCATGTTGGAACGTTTGGGAGACGTACGAGACGAGAAATATCATTCGATGTTGTTGAACGCTTTGGTACAATTTTTACGGGACGATCGAAGCGTCGCGATTATGGTTAAAAATGGTTTGATCGAAGTTTTGGTGGAAAAATTGAAAAAAATGTCGTTGGAATGGAAAACGACGACGGATGCGAACGAACGCGGTGGGAAAAATGGGAAAAAACGGGGTGCTGAGACGTCGTCGATTGTCCAGGGGGATGTTAAGTACAACAGAACGAACGAACGATCGGAAAGGTATTTTATTTGATGAGAAATGACGATTTTTTTGGAGGAGGAGGTTTGGAAAAATTGTGTGTATGATTACTTTGGCTCGAAGATTGTGCAAGATTGCACGAGATTGTTGTTTTTTCGTGGATCACTTGTGATTCTTGATCGGGTACAACCAAATGGAAAAGATTACGCGCGATCTGTGACAGATTACACACAATTTTTTAAAGATTCTCTTCGTCTTCATCTTCGAGTCTTAATAATTCTAAATAATAATAATTCGAGTCGCAGTCTTCGTGACGAAATAGATGAAATTTTTGGGAGATTTCGAAGATCAGTTGGAACGCGGCTTGAAGTAAAATTCATATAAGATTACGAGAGAACACTAGAACACGTAGGAATACATGAGGATTGTTAAACGAATACGTGGAGAACGCATGAAGAATACACGAATTTTTTTTTTGTAATCTTTTATGGTTACACGAGATTGTATAACATTTTTTGAGATTGTCCATAAAATTACAGCACAGTAGAAATACAAAGATTACACAAACTATTGTACAAACGGCACAAAAATGATTGTCGAAAATTAATTCTCTTATGTACGACAGATTAGACGAGTGAATGTACCTCCTCGGATTTTTCGTTATTTTTATAATCCTGAAAAAAAATTTCTTTGTCGATTATTAATTGTTAATTATTATTATTTTGTTTTTTTCTTTTTTTTTTCATGGGACCAGGTTTAGTTTGGATTATCCGAGATACGACTGGAGCCCTGGAAGCACGAGCAACGGGTATTCCTCGCCCACTAGCACTCCGCCCATGTCACCGTGCGACATTGCTTCCGACATTGACGAAAATGGGGATGACAATTACAGTCCGATTTGCAGCGACAACGAGTGGCTAGACAATGAGGATACCACCGGTACGTTCTGTCAAATTATTCGATCGAAACATATTTTTGACGAATTTTCGGTGGAAAAACCATTGTAATTTTGTTGGAGAAAAAGAAAAAGATGAACGAATATTTTTCTATGCTTCCAAAAATCTGAATTTTTTTCAAAAATGTTTGCTGACATTTTTTTATCTTCAATCTTTGGGACTCTAATCCTCCAACGTTCTTGAATCAAAAGCAGAAACGTTACAATATTCGAAAATAATAATAGTAATTATTATTATTATCATTATTATATTCGTATTATTGTATTATCGTAAAAATATATATTTCTACGTACTTTTTAACTATTTTTTAAAATTATTTTCATTAATAAAATCATTATTATCATGATAATAATAGTAATAATAATAATAATTCTTATTATTATTATATAGTAATAATAATAATAATTATTATTATATAGTAATAATAATTATAATTATTATTATTATATAGTAATAATAATAATAATAATTATTATATAGTAATAATAATAATTATTATTATTATATAGTAATAATAATAATTATTATTATTATGACTATGATAATATTATAATGATTTTGTTAATGAAAATAATTTTTTAAAAATAGTTAAGGTAGGTAGAAATATATATTTTTACTATAATATAGAAATAACAATAATAACGTTAAGTAGAACAATATAGTTATGAATAATAAATATATACAAATTGAATAACATGCCATAACATAAATGTAAAAGGTGGAACGGTGAAAATTCTAAAGCCCATAGGGCAAGAATAGCTATTAATATAATTTTAAAAAAATTATAATATACAAATTAAATATAAAAAAAGAAAGAAACAAAATATTTGTCGCAGGCTCCAGACGCGACAGAAATATATATTTTTACTTTAACATAATAATACGAATATAATAATAATAATAGTTAGAAAAATATAGTTATAAATAATAAATACATAAGAATTAAATTTAAAAAAAAAAAGATAGAAATAAAATATTTGTCGCAGAGACCCCAAACGCCACAGAAATATATATTCTCACTATAATATAACAATACGAATACAATAATAATAATAATAGGTAAAAAAATCTAGTTATAAATAATAAATATATAAAAAGAAAAGAACGAATCGAAATGTTTGTCGCAGAGGCTCCAGAAGCGACGGAATCCGATCGTATAAACGGCGATATCGAGAACGAAGACGACGAGGTTATTTTCCCAGATTCGGAGGAACCCGACAAGTACGAGGACGCGGAGGAGGACGAGGAAACGTCGTGGAGCAGCGTCGAGTCCCGAGAACCAGCTTCTCACGGTTGGACCCTCGCGCTACTGAGCATGCTAAGTTTTTCCAACGATCCCATAGACGGTCTTTCCGATCCCACGACGATACAGGCACTCGTTGGTTACATCGCCGCGGCGAAGAATTATCGTGCATCCGTCATACTCGCGAGAATCGTCAGGTATTTCGCAAAAAATTACATACAAAATTAATTTTCACGAAAATAAAATCGATAAATAATAATGATAAATAATTTTATTTATAATTATCACTTTTATATTGATATTACCATTATTGAAATTAATATTATCATATTTAGATTAACCGATTTTGATATATTTTTAGTGTTATTCACTAATTTTCATTTTTCTCTATCTTTTTTTTTTTATATTGAAAATAATGATACGGATAATTATTTATTAATACACTCACGTTGATGATTAGCAAGGAGGGATAGAGATGAATAATAATAGATAGATATCGGTCGATACGATTATATTCAGTTGAATAATAATAGAGGAATATATATTTGAGATATTATAATATTTTATTCATTATCAATTATACTATTATTAAAATTAATATGATTATATCTAGCGATTAACCGACATCTATTTATTGTTATTTACTTATTGCCAGCTTATCTATTTATTTTTCTTCATATTACTAATAGTAATAATAACACAGATAAATATTAATTAATATAATTTATAATAACGATATTAATATTAATTAATATAATTTATAATAACGATATTAATATTAATTAATATAATTTATAATAACGATATTAATATTAATTAATATAATTTATAATAACGATATTAATATCAATTAATATAATTTATAATAACGATATTAATATCAATTAATATAATTTATAATAACGATATTAATATTAATTAATATAATTTATAATAACGATATCGATCATTTTGATAAGATCAGATGGAAAGAAATAATAATAGATCGATAACCATGAGTAGATATCGGTCGATACTATAATATCAATGTCAATAATAATACAATAGTATATGGGGTATTCCTGGGAATTTCGGCAACTTCGGACAGTTGGGTCAAAATTTTTGCCCCCCAATTTTTTTAATCAATATGCGTTGAAAATAAAGAGACACGTATTTCGGCGTTTTTTATTTTGAGCCCCCTCTTTCGAAATACAGTCAAATGAAGTTTTTGAAGTATTGACCACATCCGGTCATTCAAATCGATATATCTCAGCAACGGTCAGTGATAACTCGAAAAACCACGGGTCTTTCTTTTTCGTTTTTGAACGCTCTATACAATGAAAACATTTACAATTATGCTGCACAAATTCAACAATTATTTATAAACAATTCAAAATTAAAAATAACATAAAACAAAAAATGTACCCTTAATTTTTTTCATGTATTTTTTTTTAAATTCCTCGAACAAAGACGAAAATTTAGCCACCTTGAACTTTTTGGTCCGACGCTTCGTTCAAGAGTTATAGATTTTTTTGTCACAAAAAACCCGTAAATTTTACTACATTGTGACACTAGTACGCAAATTTTTTTTTTGACGAGTGCGAGTTTGCCGAACGAGCCGTAATACCAGTATAAATTTTTACGTCACAACGTGCGTAAACGACGAAGTGAGCGTAAAACCGCACTTTTACGCGCAGCGTCCGAAAAAGTTCATTTTTCTAAAATCGAAAAAAAAAAAACGTTTTTTTTTTTTTTTCCAGAAATCCGGCTTACTTCGTTCCACTTTTGCTCCAAGGTTTCGTGTTCGAAGCTCAAACGTTGTACGGTAACGAACAATACACCCGAGCACTTTGCGAATTAGCCGAAACCGGTGGAGCATTCGGCGAGCTCGCGAGTCTTCTCCTACGCGGTCAACAATCCCAAAGATTCATCGTCGCTCTTTCCATTCCCTTCGTCATAAAAACCCGCGAAAAACTACGAATACTTCTCAACAATCACGGTGCCTTGGATCTGATCTTCCAAGTCCTCGCGAATAAAAAAAATCCTCTGTACGACGAAGCAATAATGGCGATATCCGGTTTAGCCTTGTCTCTAAAAATCGTCGGACCGGAAATTAATACGTCAAAATCTCTCACCAACGAAACAACCGAATTATCCTCGAAAAAAGACGCAAATATCGTGGAAAAATACGCAACGAGGGAACAAAAATCATCGTCGAACGTTATTTTCGAATTGGACGATGGCAGCACGGTTGAAACTAGCCGAACGAAATTGTGCGAAAAATCCGCTGTTTTTTCGGCAATGCTCGAAGGTTCGTTCAACGAATCCGGAAAAAATCGTGTCAGATTGAAAAAAGCATCCAACGACGGTCTCGTGACTTTATTGTCAGCCACGAGTTCCAAAAACGTTCAGAAAAATCGTCGTCGCGATAATCAAGAAAATAATCGTCGTCGTCGTTGCGATCCCGACGATAAACGCGAAATCAACATCGAAGCTTTGCTCGACGCTGTTTTGTTGGCCGATCAATTTCTCATGTCCGATGTTTCCGACGAATTAACGGAAACTTCGATATCACGTTTGGATCACGAAAATTTGAGTCGTGCTTGGATTTGGTCGAAACAAAATTTTTGTCACGAATTGCAAAATTGTTGCGTAAAAATTTTTCTTACTTCCACGATGACGAGGGATCAACGTTTGCGAGCTTTTCGAGATTTTTCCGAAACACCGAATTTCGAGGATTTCATCGTGGACGTTAGAAGAATCATCGAAAATTCGCTAGCACCCGCGAGAGTTTGAAAATAATCATTTTGTGGATGAATTTCTTTTTTTTTTTTTGTTTAGATATTTTTTTTTTTTTTTTTGTTAGCGAAAATATTTGTAAATAATATTGAATGGATGTGAGGCAATTTTGCTGGAGCATGTTTTCGACGGGAGACGAGGAAATTTTTTTTTTCAAAGGCTGATGATGGAAATTACGTTGACGAGAAAAATTTATTAATGAAATTTTTGAGGAATAAAGATTAAAATTAATCGTATTCGTCGTTGATTGGGAGAGTGAGTGCATTTTTTTTTCTTCTTCGTGGACTCAGGAGTCGTCTTCTCGACGTAGACTTCGATTGTATAGGTTTCGAAGTCGTGAAATATTCAAAAAAAGAATGAAGAAAATTATGTTTGTCGTTGATGAGCGAATTGAGATTTTTTTTTCTTTACATCCATCGTGTTTACAGTCATCGTCTCTTGTACAGTTTGAGCTGTATCGGCTCCGAGGGCACGGAAATGAGGTGCAGAATCATCCTCACTCGTTCGGCGTTCGAACATTCGAAACGAAAATTTTTAACGATCTAAAAATCGTGAAAAAGAGAAAAAGAAATGATTAATAATTGAGAAAATTGTGAACGAATGAGCGATGAAAATGGTTTGTTATATATTTTTTTTTAATTACCTCGCAAAGCGTGAGAATCATTTGTGTTTCAGCCAGTTTACGTCCTATGCAACTGCGAGCTCCGAGAGCGAATGGCAGACTTCCGTGAGGTTTTTCCACGAGATCGTAAATTCCTCGCTCGTTTCTCATCCAACGTTCCGGAATAAATTCATCCGGTTTTGGAAAATTTTTCTCGTCTCTGCTGCTCGAATACACCGACATTATTATCAATTCCTGTGGAAAAACAAAGTCATGTGAATTTTTTTTCAAACAAAAAAGAGCTAATTTATTTGCAGATTCGATAAAAAAAATTTTTTTAATAAAAATTGAAGACATTTTTAGTTTTTTTTTGGCTTTCTTGATCTTGATTGAATAATTTTACCTCTTTTGGTATGTGATAGCCGGCGATAACGCTGTCTCCGGGTATGAATCTCGTGAGAAAGGGAGCGATAGGATATAATCGCATGCTTTCCTTCACTATCGCTCTGACGTAAGCATCGGACAAAATTTCCTTACGATCTGATCCGTTGATTCGTTCGTACAATTTTTCTTGAATCGCAGAATTTTTTGCGAGCAGAAACAACGACCACTGAGTCGAGAATGCCGTCTACTAGCGATCAAACAATTTTCAATTGAACAAAATTAATATAAATAAATGAATAAATGCGACGAGGAAAAAAAATTATAAAATGAAATTATAAATTAGAAAATTTTTTTAAATAATAATTTTCTTGAATTGTGCAATTATTTGCGAGCCGGAATGACAATTAATGAGTCGAAAATGCCGTCTACTAGCGACCAAACAATTTTCAATTGAACAAAATTAATAACGATAAATAAATAAATAAATGCGACGAGGGGAAAAAAAATAAAATGAAATTATAAATAAGAAAATTTTTTTTAAAATTAATTTTCTTGAATAGTGCAATTATTTGCGAGCCGAAATGGCAATTAATGAGTCGAAAATGCGGTCTACTAGCGATCAAACAATTTTCAATCGAACAAAATTAATATAAATAAATCAATAACGAAATGAGAGGAAAAAAAATAATAAAATAAAGTTATAAATTAGAACAATTGAAAAAAAAAATTAATTTTCCTGAATAGTGAAATTATTCGCGAGCCGGAATGGCAATTGATGAGTCGAGAATGCCGTCTACTAGCGATCAAACAATTTTCAATCGAACAAAATTAATATAAATGAATAAATAAATGCGATGAGGGGACAAATAAAATAAAATTATAAATAAGAAAAATTTTTTAAAAAATTAATTTTCGTGAATAGCGAAATTATCCGCGAGTCGGGATGGCAATTAATGAGTCGAGAAGCAATTACGGTCGTAAAAAATGTCCAATCGAACAAAATTAAAATAAACAAATAAATTTGAAAAATGCGAATTGCCAAAAAAAAAAATTAAACAAGATTGAAAATTAGGAAAATAAAATCTACCGGAAGTAAAGAATTTTTTTCCCAGCGGAAATAGCGACTGCCAAGTTGCAAAGTTGAAAATTTTCCAATCGAATAAAATTAATACGAATGAATAAATTAAAAAATGCATGGACGAGAAAATAATTGGATTAAATTGAAATTTAGAATAAAAATAAATGAATTACCGTATCGCCAGCGGCGATTACGAGATCCGTTACGATTCTCACGAGATCCGTTTCATTGGTAATTCCCTCCTTCCTCATTATTGCCAGAAGCCCATCGCCTTCGAGCCGTGCCATTTCCGGTACGATTGATCTAACGATATTCAAAGCTTCGTCGGCGACGCTGCAGAATTCCCGCCAAACCGGCAATCGCATTTTCATCGCGTATTTGGCCGGCAAAAGCGAGAGTTTTGCGCTTAGAACGAATATGCTGTGAAGAATTCTCGCGAGATCGTTTATTTCCTTGGACGCTTGGGTCTTGTACGCGCGCCAGGAACATCCGGTCAACGTTGCTAGCATAACTGCACGAGGAATATTGAATAATATTTTTCATTTGCAATTTAATCACGGTTTTTTCGTTGTATAAATTGATAGATGAAAAAATAAATTCGAAAGAAAGCTTATCGATAATAATATTACACAATAATATTATAATATTAATATTATTATTAATATTATGATATTGATATCATTGGTAATATTATCATATTAATATTATTATTAATATTAATATATTATATTAATATTATTATTATTTTAAATTATTATTCGATAAAAAATTGAATTATTTTTTAAAAACAGCAATTAAATGATGAGTAAAGAATTCTATTCGATTGTGAATGTAAAATGTATTATCGATCGTAATAATAATATTAATAATAATAATATTAATATTTTAATATTAATAATAATATTAATAATAATATAAATATTTTAATATTAATAATAATATTAATATTATTATTAATATTATTATTATTACGATCGATAATATATTTTACATTCACAATCGAATAGAATTCTTTACTCATCATTTAATTGCTGTTTTTAAAAGATAACTCAATTTTTTATCTAATAATAATTCAACTTTTACTTAAAAAATAATCAATTTTGAAGAATAAATTATAATAACTTCAAAATAAAATTCTACAAGAAAAAACAAATTCTCCACACAGTGATAGTCAATAAAAAATGAATGGAGTTCAAAGTACAATTCGAATTCGTCAATCAAGATTTTACAATGTGTCGTCGAACCCTCAATCATTCGAGAAAATGTAATAAATCGAGGTAAGAATTATTTCTCTTTCCTTCTAAATTTGTACCAGTCCGTCCCCTTAAATTGATCGTTATAATGCAAATATTACCCTCGATGGACCATCGGTAAAGCCTGACAGGTAATTCCGGTAAGGCATCGCCGGTATCCGCAAAATCCTTCCACTGTTCGACGAGATCGATCGCAGCCTCGTCGCAAGGATCAACAAAATTCGTCGAACAATCCGGAACTAGCATCGATCTGTTCATTATTCGTCGAAAATGCAACCATTCCTCGCCATCCCTGCACGAGAATAAATAAAACAAACAAAATAAATTTTAAAAATCGATAAATAATCAGAAAATAAATTTAAAAAATAAGTAAATAATAAAAAAAAAAATTCTCCCCGTCACTGATAAAAAAATGTTAACAACGAAATATTAATTCAATATTGGATTCAATTTTTACAATCCGGATCTGTTAATTATTCGTCGAAAATTAAACCATTCCTCGGCATCCCTGCACAAAAATTCATTCTTTTTTATTTTTATTTTTTGATTTTTTTTTTGGACAATTTACTTTATTTTTAAATTTATTTTCTTATTATTTGCCGATTTTTTAAATTTATTTTCTTTCTTTTAAGAATTCATTCTTGTGAAGCAACAAACAAAATAAAACAAACAAAATAAATTCAAAAAATCGTCAAATAATCCGCAAATAAATCAAAAAACAAAATAAATAAACCAAAAAAAAAAAAAAAAATTCTCCCCATCGCTGATAAAAAAAACTGTCAACTTCGAAATATCAATTAAACATTGGATTAAATTCTTACATGAACAGAAGACCCCGAGGACATTGCCGAATCTGATTGTAGAGACCCCAAGCTTCCGGCAAAAAATGCATCGGAGTTGGTCCTTCAATGCGAAATATTTTTCTAAAATCGTCCGGCGAATTAACGAAAATAGCGTTCAAAGGTCCAACGCGATCGCGATATATCGGTCCGAGTTTCTTGTGCATCACGTCCACGTGCTCGTGAAGCATCGTTGCGCGTTCCGAACTCACGAGACTCATAATCGAATCGAAAAATCCGGAGATCCACGTTTTTCCCGGTGGTTCCGGTATTTTTCCGTTCTTCATCTTCTCCCTCGAACATATTCCCAATTCTTTCGCACTCGTTGCACTTTTTTCACCCAATTTTTCACTTCCATAATTTCTTCGAACAATTCCATCGATCAAAATCTTTTCAACACTTTTTTTCGACGAACAATCGGTGAAAAATATTTTCTCTACGCTCGTAAAAAATTCAAAATTTCGCAAATTTCGCATTTTGCAAATTCGAATCGTCAACTTTTCGATATATATATGTGTGTTATTTGTTTTTTTTTTATGTTCGAAAATTGTTTGAAATTTCTCAAATTATTTGTGCGTTAATAATAAAACATTGAATTATTTTAATTTCATTTTAGTTTCATTATTTAAATAACAATTTTTTATATACAATTAAAAACCGTCGAATTATTTTAATTCCCGAAAAAAACTCAAACAATTGTCTTCATGATTCAATTCCACTCACTTTCTATCAATAACAATACCGATTTCGACTGAAATAAATAAATAATTCGAAGAGAACGAAAAGTTTGAAAAAATGACAGATCACTAAAAATAAATAATAATTTTCCTATTCGCACTTTTTTCGCGCCTAAATTCGATTAAAAAAAAAATCTATACAATATCTTTAAAGAATGGGAAATGCAACGATCGCAAATGTCTCGACGTAGCCGGAAAAAACGCGCAATAACGAATGTTTTAAAGCCGGTGCGAGATTTCGTACTCGTGAGTCTGTTAAACGTGGACAAACGGCATCTCTACATCCTGAGATTGCTCGCGAGAATGCCACGCTAGCTCGTTTCAACGATCCCCTTCCTATCCGCGAGCAGTGGGAGAAGTGACGTTGCTCCCACGGTTCGTTCAACTTAATCCATTCCGCTATCAGCGACGCTCGTATTTTTCCATATTCCCGAGGACATAATATTCAATCTCAAACATTGTAAGCCGATTCGAGCCTCGAATTCTCGAAGCTGCGGGAGTCTGGGGGGGAGGTGAGGATTCATCGTGGATTCGATGAGACGATAAAAAATTGGATACAATTTTTTTTTGGAATTAAAGAAAAATGTTTTCTGGTTTTCTTCTTTTTTTTTTTAACGTCGTTGGGTTTTTCAGAGACGTTTTCTAGGCTCGCGGAAAAAGGAAGAGAGAGAGAGAGAGGCGGAGAGAAAGAGAGAGAGTTTGAGTTGCTGCTCGACCCTGCGAATTCGTAATTTGATAACGCAGATTTGATAAGACGATAAGAAATTCGAGACATTTTTTTCAATAAAAAAAAAGTTTTCTGGTTTTTTTCTTTTTTTTTTAACGTCGTTGGGGTTTTTCAGAGACGTTTCCTAGGCTCGCGGAAAAAAAAGAGAGAGAGAGAGAGAGAAGGAGAGAAAGAGAGTTTGATTCGCTGCTCGACGCTGCGAATTCGTAATTTGATAACGCAAATTTGATAAGACGACAAAACAGAATATACAATTTCCAACTTTTTTTTTCTCTCTCTAAAATGTTTCTCTCTCCAAAAAAAAAATGTTAAACGACCGAAATAGAATGAAAAATTATAGATTTTCGTTTTTTCCTTCGTCTTCTTTTCCATTCGAAAACGTTGTAGAATTTTTCACGGTCGACTTTCCAAGGGTGGACTCGCGTAAAAAGGGTGAGGAGAGGGAGGGAAAGAGAGAGAGAAAAAAAAAAGAGATTAAGAGAAAAAGGGGGAAGAGAAATGGTCGGATTCGTCGTTTTGACCTGCTCGCCGAAGGAACGAAGTTGACCTATCCAATAGCCGTTGGCTCGACGTTGGGTCGACGGTCAAACGGTCGATCTTCGTTCAACCTGGAACGAAACAGAGACGGTGACAAATTGTTCGTCTGCGAAGCGAACTCACTGGTGCTCATTCGAATTTCATAGATCGGAAAAACTCATGAATACACGCTTATAACGTTCAAAATCTTCGATCACGAACGAACGAACGGATACACGACGATTTAAATTATTTTGCGAAATGCATGGATGGATTTTTTTTTGTTTTGAAAATTTTTTAAATAAAAAAAAAAAAAAAAAACAAAAGAAACGAAAACGAAGAATGTGCGGTCGCTCGTGTAAATTTAATCGCGTGATTTATCTTATCGCTTCGAGCATCTACGAAACGATTTTAGAATGGAATTCAACGTTTGGTCGTTGGTTCTATTTTTGTATTTGTTTTTTTTCTGTTGGAATGAATTTGTACTGCAGTCGGTTTCTTGTTATTACGATGATTGAGAAAAAAATTGCATCGGAGATACGAATTAGACGCGTGGTAGATTTAAATCGTAATTAAGCAAATGAGAAAAATATTCTGGGAGATTTTCAAATTTTTTTTCTAAATGAGAAAAAAGATTTTGATTATTTTTATTATTTTATTTTGCATTATATTTTCTCGTTTTATATCTTTGCAGTATAGTTTTTGGCGAGATAACGACTCGTTAAGATGGTTAATTTTTTTTGTCTCGAAGAAGTGCGATGGTTTTTTAGTTGACGATAATTAAACGAATTTTTTTTAATCTATGAATAATCAATTTTATTATATTAATTTTCTTGTTCTTCGATTATTTCGAACTGGGTGATAGAATAAGTTTTTAATTAAATGTTGAAGTTATCTCGTTTTGATATTAATTTACTATTGAAATTGAAAATGCCGACGTTCGATTATTCATGCGATTAATTATTAAAAAATTCTTACCGTATTGAAATTATTTTTCGTTGTTTTCTTTTCTTTTTCGATTTTTTTTTTCTCGACAAACTTCTTCGGGCTACTAATCAGAGAATAAATCCGGTGAGTCTGTGTCGCGATCGAAGGCTTCCTCGTTGTCCGAACAATCGAGATTGCTCTCTTCCTTACACTCTACAGAATCCTCGTTTTTATCACAATTTCTCGATTCTTCAACGATTTTTCCATCGTTCGACGAAAAATTCGATTTTTTCTCTACATCGCTGGTCGACACACCGGCGTCCATAAGGTTTTTCAATTGTCTTTGATATTCAGGGAACCAAATTTTCAATCTGCAAAGTCGCATGAAAAAAAATAAATAAAAATGAAAATAAAAAATAAAGGGAATAAAAAAAATAGAAATCAATTGAATTAAATAACAATAAATAAATTTAAACAGATCAAAAATTTTTCTTTCGAATGTCAAAGAAAATAAAATATTATGTAAAAATAAATAGAATGAATAAATGATGGGAGTTGAATTATAATTGAATTATTCCATACCTCTCGGTCGTCGATAAATTTTTCTCGTCCGAAGGATTTTCCGTGATCTTCGTTTCTTGCATGCAGTCTCCCCATTTTTTCGGTCCTCTCGTGTGGAAGCAAAAATTTCGAATGAGAATTACCGAATGCAAGGAAACATTAAAATCCCTTGCCATCGCGTTCCACAATAGAACGTTAATCTACAAAGGAATAAAAATAAAATAAAATGGAACAGAAGAAAAAAATAATGAAAAACAAAATTTGATAATAAAATCGTGTAATCGAAATTGGATAGAAAAAATATTTAATTTTGATTTCCACGTTATTTTTTATCAGTATGTAATTATTAGCTATCTTCTTTATTTTACACGATAATAATAATAAAAATAATAAAAATAATAATAATAATAATAATAATAATAATAATAATAATAATAATAATAATAATAATAATAAAAATAATAATAATAATAATAATAATAATAATAATAATAATAATAATAATAATAATAATAATAATAATAATAATAATAATAATAATAATAATAATAATAATAATAATAATAATAATAATAATAATAATAATAATAATAATAATAATAATAATAATAATAATAATAATAATAATAATAATAATAATAATAATAATAATAATAATAATAATAATAATAATAATAATAATAAAATGTTTAACTCACACATTTTTCGCTATCATCAATAATTCGGATTCTTCGGCTCTCAAATTCTATTCCACGTTTTTCCATTTTTCGTAAATTTGTTTCTAACAAAATTCCCATAATACCTATCGTTGCGCAACTCGAATTAAAATTAACAATTTGATTGACGTAAAACAAAGAAAAAAAAACAGTTTTGAATCTAAAAAAAAAAAATCATCGTATCATAATAATAAGCATAGTTGTCGTAAAATAGAACTAACTGGCGGTAGCGTTGTCATCGAAATTCCCAAGAACAAAACTGATAGGAGCAATAGGAGTCGGCTTCCACACGTTAGGTCGCTTCCGGCTGCGAAAAACTTGGTACCACGCCACCAATCTATCGTCGAAACGTTAACAGATTAATATAAAATAAAATAAAATAATTATAGTAATAAAAAATATAAATAATAATAATTCATTGTCGATTTGATAACCGACTAAAATTAGCCAAAAATAAATGAATAAATGAATAAATGAATAAATGAATAAATGAATAAATGAATAAATGGATAAATGAATAAATGAATAAATGAATAAATGAATAAATGAATAAATGAATAAATGAATAAATGAATAAATGAATAAATGAATAAATGAATAAATGAATAAATGAATAAATGAATAAATGAATAAATGAATAAATGAATAAATGAATAAATGAATAAATGAATAAATGAATAAATGAATAAATGAATAAATGAATAAATGAATAAATGAATAAATGAATAAATGAATAAATGAATAAATGAATAAATGAATAAATGAATAAATGAATAAATGAATAAATGAATAAATGAATAAATGAATAAATGAATAAATGAATAAATGAATAAATGAATAAATGAATAAATGAATAAATGAATAAATGAATAAATGAATAAATGAATAAATGAATAAATGAATAAGTGAATAAATGAATAAATGAATAAATAAATATAGAAAATAAATGCTCTCACGTTTTGGCTTCTTCGGTATCGGGATTGACATCGATAAATGAATTCGCATCCGTACAAGACAATTCGAGTCGTTTTTTATATTCACAAACCATAACATTAATCGAATGAACAACGACAATTTCATCGCTGTTTTCTCTCAGATTATTCGCAATCGTCGATGAGATAATCATGTTTATCTAAAGAAAAATAAAAAATGTAAAAAATCAACGTTTCCAAACTGTATTTATAATTTTTGCGACATTTCTACGAGCTACATCGTTTTTACTTCTACATCGTTTTTCGATTCTAAAAATGTTTACGGCGTAGAAGATTTTTTTTCGCATAAGAACGCGATCGATAAAATTTGAATTTAGCTTACGGTTTCGCCGCTCGTGTCAATGAGTTTGACGTACGACAATTCGTCAGCGTTACAAACAATCTCTTGGTCGTTATCACTCGTGGGATTTGCAACGGTGTTGTCGTTGTCCCGACGTTCCAATTCACGTCTAGTTGGAAAAATAATTCTCGGATTTTGCGTAACGACGGCCAAAACACCTGAAAATAAAATAAATTAAATTGAAAAATAAAATAAAATAAAATAAACTAAAATAAAATGAAATAAAATAAATTTAATTAAATTGAGGCCCCACAAACAGTTCAAATTTTTTCTTGCTTATTTTTTTTCCAATTTCTGAAAGATGCATGTGTTAAGAATTAGCGATTGTTAAGATAGCGATTTTCTTATAAAAAAAGGGGGGGAGGGGGCTTTCCCCTTCTATTTTTTTAAAATATAAACAATGAAAAATTTTCGTTAAATTTGAAAAAAAAAAATTCGCTGATCCGCCATTTTTTTCTTTTTTGTGATATCGATTTTTCCCTACGTGGTGATGTAAACCTAAATGTCTAGTTTTTAAATATATATTTTTTTAATTTTTCAAATGAACCGTATGGCTTAATCGTTGTCAACCGCCGAGCAACAATTTCGCCGGAGTGCACTTTTGGACGTAGACCCCAAACAGTGCTGTATATTAGAACAAATTATTTTTTATACACTCTTCTACATGTATAAATTGACCACGAGAATTAATAAAGAAAATTTCAATTCATAGTTTGCTTGAAAAAAATTACGAAAGATACACCCTCGTCCCGCGCTCGAACCGTGATGTGGGGCGTTAAAAAATAAAATAAATATCGCAGCCACGACACTCACCTAATCTCTCTCCTGGCCGTGATTCCTCATGAATCCTCTTAATCGACACGACTCGCCGTGCCTTTGATCCTCTGCACAGCAAAAATTTTCTCGCTCTCAATTTTACCCAATTAAATTTTCTCGAATTAATTCTCTTAGTTTAATTAAATTTTCTCGAATTAATTCTCTTAGTTTAATTGAATCTTCTCGAATTAATTCTCTTGGTTTAATTAAATTTTCTCGAATTAATTCTCTTAGTTTAATTAAATTTTCTCGAATTAATTCTCTTAGTTTAATTAAATTTTCTCGAATTAATTCTCTTAGTTTAATTGAATTTTCTCGAATTAATTCTCTTAGTTTAATTAAATTTTCTCGAATTGATTCTCTTAGTTTAATTAATTTTTCTCGAATTAATTCTCTTAGTTTAATCAAATTTTCTCGAATTAATTCTCTTAGTTTAATTGAATCTTCTCGAATTAATTCTCCTAGTTTAATTAAATTTTCTCAAATTAATTCTCTTAGTTTAATTAAATTTTCTCGAATTAATTCTCTTAGTTTAATTAAATTTTC
Source organism: Sussaba pulchella (assembly GCA_963971145.1). Taxonomy (NCBI): domain Eukaryota; kingdom Metazoa; phylum Arthropoda; class Insecta; order Hymenoptera; family Ichneumonidae; genus Sussaba; species Sussaba pulchella. The sequence continues at coordinate 6,902,177 of OZ020178.1, forward strand.
TCGAATTAATTCTCTTAGTTTAATTGAATCTTCTCGAATTAATTCTCCTAGTTTAATTAAATTTTCTCAAATTAATTCTCTTAGTTTAATTAAATTTTCTCGAATTAATTCTCTTAGTTTAATTAAATTTTCTCGAATTAATTCTCTTACTTTAATGACATTATCTTGAATCAATTCTCTTTAGTTTAATTAAATTTTCTTGAATTATTCTCGAAGTTTTATCGCAAAACTGTGAAACATTTCTTAAAATTGTGCTGGGAAAAAAAAAACAATTGAACAAGCGAGCTCACTCATCGGCTTCGGGTATTTTTGGATTGATTTCCACACAGCTCCAATCCGCCTCCAACGATAATTCACAATGATCGTCCATCAGCACCGCGTTTTTCACGGCAATTACGGTATTCAGCGATATCGCACTATCGTCGCCCAACGAATTTTTGAGCTCGTTCATTCCCAAAATACGGAAATTAATCTGGTAACGAAATAATTCATCGATCGACGGTGAAATTTTCTCTATCATCGGGCGCAAAAAAAAAATTTCTTCGGATACAAAATCTTGTTGTCTCAAATATTAATCTGAATATATTAGTGAGGATAAAAAAGCTTCGAGCTTTTCATAAATGTGATTGCAATATTATTTTTGGCTCATAAATGTGATTGCAATATTATTTTTGGCTCGCCAAAAATTTATTTTATTATAAAAAATATTTATAACAAATATAATAAATTTGAAAAAATATAAAATAAATATAAAAATCAATAAATTATAAAATAAATAATAATAATTATTATAATAGTAATTATAATTATAATCATAATTATGATTATGTTATTATAAATATAATATATTATAATATTTATAATTTATTTATTTATATTTTATTTTTATTTTATTATTTTTTTATTGAAAACAAATTTTCAATATTTTTTTCTGAAAGATGATCTCATTTACGCATATTTTGACGTGTGGGCGATTAAATTTTGATATTTCGCCTTGGAGATATTTGCAGTTGAAAAATTGGTTGACATTTTCATAAATGAATTACTAAAAAAATAACGTCGGCAAAATACTAAAAAAAATTGTCAAATGTTGTCGTCATCATGTACTTTCGGGGAAAAAAATTGCGGGAACAAAATGGAATACAAAAAACGCGGGAATATATTAAACAACCGAAAACTCACCTCGAACCCATTTTTGTCTCGCAGTACAAAACTCTTTACGATGAAATCTTCATTACCTCGCGTTACTTTTTTGTCCGGATCAATTTTGACAATGAGGCCAATCGTATCTGCGCGCGAACAAACGTCGATCAACGAAACTTCGACATTGAAAAATGTATTTCTAAAATTTTTTTTTAACCTCGTGTAAAATAAAAATAAAAAATATTACAAAATTTCTTAATTGCAGAAAAACAATATTTCGTCACGAATTCTTCCTCATCTTCGATCCCAAATCTACGACAAAGATTCTTTAAATATTTACGATATTGGAACGTCGTAAAAGATTCGTTAAAAATTTTTTAAAAATCTTTTTTGTATTCGTTTTTGTACATACAAATAAAATAAACATTTATTTTCATCTATAAAGTCGTTATTTTTGTTCCGACTTAGACGAATTCCAACGAAAAGAAAAATTGAGAATCGTTAAAAGTAAAAACTACATCCATCAAAATCAATTCTTCGGACAGATTTGGCAATAACGACAAATAAAAATTATCAATCGACTGTCGTCTTCGTGAATGAAATGAAAATGAAAAATAAAAAATAAAAAAATCATACAAATAAATTGTAAAAAAATTTTTAAAAATAAAAAATAAACAAATAAATTGTAGATCTTAACTAAAACAATCGCCAGGTTTGCTACTCTTCTGTATGACATCGATTGGAGTGTAATCGCCGAGTTCTTCGTCGAGGACATTCTCAATTTGAAATTTCGAATCTGTCTTGACAGGAATTTTAGACGTTGCGTTTTCTTTGAGCCTGCAAAAAAAGAATTAAAAATTGAAATACAAGTATTCAATGAACATTGACACGAAAATGAAAATAAATAATAACAATTAAGAAACGTAAGTGAATGAGTCGGGCGCCAAAGCCGCTTAACGCCCCACACCGCGGTTCGAGCGCGGGACGAGGGTGTATTTTTCGTAATTTTTTTCAAGCAAACTATGAATTGAATTTTTTTTATTCATTCTCGTGGTCAATTTATACATGTAGAAGAGTGTACAAAAAAATTATTTGTTCTAATATACAGCACTGTTTGCGGTATACGGAGAATAATTCTTAACACACGCATCTATCGGAAATTGGAAAAAAGTGTACGAAAAAAAAAATTTGCACCGTGTTGTAAGGCTTTAATATTAATTATAATCGACGAGACAAAAATTCTCTTGCCTGTGAGCCGCCGGCACGTCCGGCTCGATTACTATGTAATCCCAATTAGCGGTGATTACGACACATCCGTTGAAGTTTCGAACTGTCGCGTCTTTGACGGCGATCACGGAACCCAACGTAATTTCTCGCTCCGCCAAATCATTGCTCCAGGCGCGCAATTTAATCTATAAAAACAAAAAAATAACAATCATACATCATTGCCAATAGAGAAACGTAGAAAATCATATCGACGTATTCGTTTGTTTTGTTATTTTTTTTTCTGTAGTTTAACACGCAATAATAATAATAATAATAATAATAATAATAATAATAATAATAATAATAATAATAATAATAATAATAATAATAATAATAATAAGAGATATATAATAATGATATAATAAACAGAGTATAAGATATATATATAATATTAATATAATAAGAGATATAATAATAATAATAATAATAATAATAATAATAATAATGATAATAATGATAATAATGATAATAATGATAATAATGATAATAATGATAATAATGATAATAATGATAATAATGATAATAATGATAATAATGATAATAATGATAATAATGATAATAATGATAATAATAATAATAATAATACTAAAAATAATAAAAATAATAAGCGATATATAATAATGATATAATAAACAAAGTATAAGATATATATATAATATAATAATAATAATAATAATAATAATAATAATAATAATAATAATAATAATAATAATAATAATAATAATAATAATAATAATAATGATAATAATGATAATAATGATAATAATGATAATAATGATAATAATGATAATAATGATAATAATGATAATAATAATAATAATAATAATAATAATAATAATAATAATAATAATAATAATAATAATAATAATAATAATAATAATAATAATAATAATAATAATAATAATAATAATAATAATAATAATAATAATAATAATAATAATAATAATAATAATAATAATAATAATAATAATAATAATAATAATAATAATAATAATGTTAATAATAATAATGATGATAATAATAATAATAATAATAATAATAATAATAATAATAATATTAATAATAATATTAATAATATTAATAATAATAATAATAATAATAATAATAATAATAATAATAATAATAATAATAATAATAATAATAATAATAATAATAATAATAATAATAATAATAATAATAATAATAATAATAATAATAATAATAATAATAATAATAATAATAATAATAATAATAATAATAATAATAATAATAATAATAATAATAATAATAATAATTATTATTATTATTATTATTATCGTTGAATTAATTATGATGAATTGAATCAATGAACGAGTAACTCACGCTATTGTCTTCATTGTCTTCCAATCTTATTACCGTAATCCACGAAGTCTTATGGTATGTTTGCTGCGTTTCAAGTTCGACTTTCCTCGCGAAACCGATCACACCTGCAAGAAAAAAAACGTGCAACGACGAAGAAAAAACGTCACGTTAAACAATATCGTCTCGAGATTGTTGAAAAAAAAATTCCAAAATCATCCGTATTAATTTCTTACTGCATTTTGAATAGATTTTCCGTTGCTTGATTATTTCGTCGATGGCATCGAAATCATTTGGAAGGAAAGGTTTTTCATGAATTTTTCTCCACGTTTCGGCCAAATTCTTGAGCCTACGTTCGACAAATTGTTTGGGAAAATTAATGATAAATTGCAAAATTTAATCCAAATATGGTTGATTATTGAAGAAAATTTGAGATTTTGGGTGGTGTTCGAGACGGTCGATCTTACTCGTCGGATTGTGGAATTTCGGGATCGATTCGAAGATTCGCCCACAAACAGTTGAGTGAGATTTCTTTGTCGAACATTCGAGTTTTCACGTTTTTTACTTCCACGACGGAAAACAGTGGAATATCGTTGTCGTCAACTTCATTTCCCCAAACAGTCAATTTTATCTGATGACAAAAAATAATCAACAAATTTCAAGTTTGTAGTAAGCAAAGATTATCAATTAATCGAAAAATTGATTAATTTAAAAATATCTATATTCATAAAATATAAATGATAACAAAATAAATTATATATTGATTTTATTGACATAAATATTTATCGACTCCACTTTCCAACAAATAACTTTAAATAATTTCTCGGAACGCACGAATTATTAATAATAATAATAATAATTATTATTATTATTAATTAATGAATTAATTAATTAATACAACTATTTTGATTATCATATTAATATTCGATTTATAATAAAAATAATTTTCAGGGTTCAGCATCGGAAATTATTATTTATTTTCATTTGCAAAAAACTGAGACCCAAACAATACAGAAAAATTAAACTTAATATTAAATTAAATATGAAGAGAATAATCAACAAATTCCAAGTTTCCGATAAGCAAAGACCACCAATTAATCAAAAATTTAATCAATTTAAAAATATTTACATTCAAAAAATATAAATGATAACAATAAATTATATATTAATTTCATCGTCATAAAAATAAAAAAAATATTAAATATAAATACAAGTATTGTTAATAAATAAATAAATAAATATAAATATCGATCGAATCCACTTTCCGACAAATAACTTTGGATAATTCCTCGAAACGCACAAATTATGAATAATAATAATAATTAATTGATACAACTATTCAATCATTATATTAATATTCACATTATAATAATTATTATATTCTCATGGTTCAGCATCGCAAATTATTATTCATTTTAATTTGCAAAAGAGTTAAGACTCAAACGATATAGAAAAATAAAACGAGTAGAACGAAAGAATTGATAAATAAAAATTATTTCAATAAAATATTTCGAGTAGATAAAAAATATTATTAAAGAATAACATAACTCACTGTGTTGTAGGAAAAGTAGAGAATAAGTAGCGGAGGAGGAAAGGAAACAAGCCGAGAAGTGGGCGGAAGATTTCGACGTCTTAGCAATAAAGGGGGAAATAATAAATAATAAATATGTTGGGGAGAATACAAACAGGGATATGCGATTTTTTCAGAGAAATTTAACGAGTTTGTAAAAAAAAAAGGAGCGAGGCGGAAAAGGAAGGAGAAATAAATCTAGCATAGGAATAAATGTGTCAAAATGAAAGAAACAATAAAAAGTACGAAGTGTAAGAAAGTTTCACGTAGAAAATAAGCAAAGCATGGTACGAAAATCAACTTTTTGTACAAAACTTTGTAAAAGTTATGCAAATAATTGAATTATTGATATGACTCACTTTTGAATCCAATTTGTCTGCCACGATTACGTCTCTCGTGCTCAAATCATTTCCGCTTCTCGTCGGTAATTTACCAACTGCCTCGCATTTAACGACAACACCTACGATATCTAAGAGAAATAAATTTGAAATAAACCCTTAATCGTAAATATTAGGGTTTTTCTTATTTTGATCATTTTTGAAATGTGATCAGGGAGTGGTGTCAATCAATGGCAAAAAAAAAAAAAAATATATGTTGAGCCTAGTTTGAAACTCTTAGTTCAACCACCCTGGTAAATATGTCATCGAATCGTCGTTCGATTAAAAAATCTTTTACACTCACTGAACGTCGTTCGTTCACTTCCGTTCTCTTGTAATTCCTCGATCGGCGTATATGCGATTAGTCGTCCCGTAATTTCTCCTTTCAACGAAGAATTCGACGATGCAGTTACATTTCGTCGTTCTTCGTTGAACGAATGATCTTCGATGAGATTTTTAAGCCTGCGAAAAAAAAATTGAGAATTTAAAAAAATGATAATTTAATCGAAATTTTGTATATTTTATCGGACGATAATTCGACGTTTTCGTTGGGATTCGACACGATCGATCTTACTCGTGGGCTTGTGGAATTTCAGGGTTGATTCGCAGATACGCCCAGAAACCGTTCAGTATTTTTTCGTCCATGTACAATCGAATATTCACATTTTTAGCTTCTATTATGGAAAACAGTGGAATATCGTGGTTTACAACTTCTTTTCCCCAAACGCTCAATTTCATCTGATGACAAGAAATAATCAACAAATTTCCAGTGTGTAGCAATCGAAGAGCAGTAATATTCACATAAATATTAACAAAAAAAATTGATTAATCGCAAAATTTCATTATTCATAAAATATAAATAATAATGATAAAAATAACCTACTATTAATTTTATCGACATGAATATCGATCGAATTATTTTTCTAACGAATAACTTCGAGTACTTTCTCGAAACGTACAAGTTATCAATAATTATAATACTAATTAATTATATAATAATTGTATTATAATAATAATACTAATTAATTATATAATAATTGTATTATAATAATAATAATTAATTAATATATTCACCATAACAATAATTATAATTATGTTCAATTTCTAATAATTATTATATTCTCAGCCATCATCACCGCACATTTTTATTCATTTTCATTACTGAAAAATTGAAACCCAAACAATGTAGGAAAATTAAACGAGCAAATGATGGATTTAAAAAAAAAACAAAAATATTTCGATTGTAATAAATATTATTAAAAACTGATGGAACTGACCGTGGAATCCGATGTGTCCGCCACGGTTACGACTCTCATGCTCAAAACGTTTCCGCTCTTAGCCGTTATTTTATCAACTGGCTCGCGATCGACGACAAGACCGACGATATCTGATAGAAACAAATTTCGATAAAAACCTTCTACGTGAATATTATTATAGATTCTTCGATCCATCGAGAAAAATTTTACACTCACTGTACTTGTTTCCCTCAATTCCTTCCTCTTTCAGTTTCGCGATCGACGTAAACGCAATTTCCGTGGTTACAGAGGAATTCGACGATGTAGTTTCATTTTGTCGCTCTTCGAGTAACGAATTATCGCCGATAAGTTTTTTGAGCCTGAGGGGAAAAAAATTGAATAACGGAGAAAGAGGAAAGAAAATACGAAAAAAAAATGATGCTGAGGTTCTTAACGTTAATTTACAACGAGTATGTGAGTAAATATGGACAGTGCGCAATCGAGATTTGAATTTTTAAGACCCCACAACACGGTTCAAAATTTTTTTTTTCTGGTTTTGTTCTCCAATTTCTGAAAAATGCATGTCTTGAGAATGCTTTGACAAAATTTATTCGAGTAATTTGTAAAATTGACGGAGATACAGTATTTTTTGTAAAACTGTTCCAAGCGAGCGACCGAGCGGCAATTTTGAACGCGTTTTTCTTGAAACTACTTTCTTCAACCTGGTTGACAACATATTTAAAAAACTATACATCCAATTTGCATGGGCCAAGTCTTAAATTGTTCGAAAAGCCAGTTTCTACGTCGCCACGTAGCGATTTTCTTATAAAAGGTCCCCTTCTATTTTTTTTTTAAATATAAACAATAAAAAATTTTCGTTAAATTTGAAAAAAAAAAATTCGTTGGTCCGCCATTTTTTTCTTTTTTGTGATATCGATTTTTCCCTACGTGGTGGTGTAAACCTAAACGTTTAGTTTCTGAATATATATTTTTTTTATTTTTCAAATGAACCGTATGGCTTAATCGTTGTCAACCGCCGAGCAACAATTTCGCCGGAGTGCACTTTTGGAGGAGGCGTATACCGCAAACAGTGCTGTATATTAGAACAAATAATTTTTCATACACTCTTCTAGATGTGTATATTGACCACGAGAATTAATAAAAAAATTTCGATTCATAGTTTGCTTGAAAAAAATTACGAAAAATACAACCTCGTCCCGCTCTCGAGTCGTGGTGTGAAGCGTTAATATTTTTTTTTATTTCTCGCATCGAAAAATCAACTTTGCAACGATTTCGAAGGCTTCGTAAGAAACAGAAACGTCTTTTATGAGCCGAAAAATGAAAAATAAACTCTCTTATTGATCGTCACCGATATTTTTTCACGATTTCTATGTGAATTCTAGATTCTATTCCAGCAAAATATAGCTTTTGGTAATAAAACCGATCTTGCGTTATTTTTTTATCATTCAATTTTAACGAAGAAAAAAAAATAGCTTGACGTACTTCAGATGCCACGGAAGAGGCGACATAAAAAAATAAAAAAATGTTCTTACTCGGAGGCTTGTGGTACGTCCGGATTGATTTTCAAATGACACCAGAGACAACTCAATTCTTTGACATCGGCGTATTCTCGGACCAAAACGTTTGTCGCGGTTATCACGGAATTCAGTGGAATATCACGATTGGATACCTCGCCACCCCAAACTGCTATCGTAATCTGGTAATAATTGAGAATATTATTAATTAATTGATTTATTGTCGGACATTCATCGACGTTATTATTTAAAAAAAATAAAAATTTAACAATTGAATAATTGATTGATTAATTTCTTCATTTTTATTTGGAATTAATATTTAATTAATATCAATGTTACCATGATATATAAAATAAATCAATTTTTACAAATCGAAAAAAGAATCAAGAACTGTAAATGATTTGTAATAATTTTAAAGATAATTCTATCGCTTTTAGCATTTTTTTTTAATCATAAAAAAAACAAATTATTATTGTTAAGGAATAATTAATTATTAATTAATTGTTAGTATTATTATTGTTATTAATAATTATTAACATTATTATTATTATTAATAATTATTAACATTATTATTATTATTATTAATTATTATTAACATTATTATTATTATTAATTATTATTAACATTATTATTATTATTAATTATTATTAACATTATTATTATTATTTATTATTTTTTTAATTATGTCAATAATTATTTTCTTCATTATTCATTTATAGGTTTTTTTTATAACTCTGCCTTCTTTTTTTAATAATTTTTCTTCTAAATAACTATTTTTCCGTTGAAGCAGATCGATATTGAACTCACGTTTGATTTTTCCTCATCCATTATCGTTAATTCTCTCATGAACGTTGAATTTCCGGCTTTCGTCTTCGTTTCCACCACCGGATTCGCTTTTACAACAAGACCCACAACATCTGCGGCAAAAGAAAAATCAAAAAATTTTTATCGAATCATTTTTTCAAAATAATTTTACTACGAACAATTTATCAAATATTCGCAGATAATCGGAGTAAAATGTGGAATTCTTACCGATTTTCTTTCCCGCCGGTATTCGAGCCTTTATCTCCGTAACCGTAGTGAAATTGCTTCGGGAATGATCGGTAATAATGTTAATTTCTGGCACGGTAGTTTCTGCCAATTTGGGAGAACTCTCATTTTTAACGTCAACCGCAGCAGCGGATTTCTTTCGTAAATACCATTTTTTCAACCTAAAAAAAAAAAGGTTTCGATACTCAATCAATATAAGAACTTTTTTTTCAACTATCTAATCGAATAAAAATGATTGGTTTGTCGACAATAATTTACGTCTCAGCTTCGTCAATCTGTGGATCTATTTGCAATTGACTGAACGGAAAGCTTCTGATATTCTTTTTATGGTCGGCCGAACGTACAGCGAATTTCAGTAGAGCAATGACGGTTCCAACCGAAGCTTCGAAATTTTTCGCGAAATCGTCCCATAGCGATACGACTATCTACATTTTTTACGAAAAAAAAAATTCAAAAATAAAAATAGATAAATAAATAAAATAAATGAAATAAAATAAATAAAATAAATAAAATAAATAAAATAAATAAAATAAATAAAATAAATAAAATAAATAAAATAAATAAAATAAATAAAATAAATAAAATAAATAAAATAAATAAAATAAATAAAATAAATAAAATAAATAAAATAAATAAAATAAATAAAATAAATAAAATAAATAAAATAAATAAAATAAATATAATGACCTAAATAAAGTAAATAAATCAAATGAATCAAATAAATCGAATAAATCAAATGAATCACATGAATCAAATAAATGAAATAAATCAAATGAATCAAATATACCAAATAAATCAAATAAATCAAATAAATCAGATAAATCAAATAAATCAAATAAATCAGATAAATCAAATAAATCAAATAAATCAGATAAATCAAATAAATAATTTTTTTTTCAAATCATCTACTGTTAAATTAAATGTACTCTTACATTGGCTTCGCTCTCGTCGACGATTCGAATGTTTCGAAGCAAGATATTTCGCGCCAGTTCGCCCACGGACTCGACAATTCCAACAACATCTGCGATAAAAAGCCGGCTTTCAATTGACAATCAAACGATTGTATCATCAGTTTCCGTAATAATAAATTTCCCCTATTTTTGCATTTCATTTGTTTACCGCAATTTTGTAATTGTCAAAATATTTACACGCATTCGTGAGTCCCTTTTCTCGTTCTAAAAACTTATATCCTTCAACTTTTCCGAATTATCCAATTTTCATAATTTTTCGGACAGTAAAATGAAATACAAAAACAGCGTGGATTTATTTAAAAAAAAAAAAAAAAACATAATATCGTTATTTATTTATTTTTTCCGATTATTTTTGGAAAAGCGAAACAAAAAAAAAACTAATAAATCTCACCAACGATTTGATTTATATAAGTGTTGTCGTGCACAGCTTTTATCATCTTCCTGTTCGGTTTTGAGGATGACGAGGAAACAGATTCGATCTGTACTTTGGAAAATTTGCCGATCACCAGCCTATACAATCCATTTAATTCTCGATATTGCGGAAGAGATTTTTCTACCTTGGCCTTGCTGATGATAACCGTGGCACCGAGCTGGAATTTTATTTCAATGGTCAATCATAATTATCGTGGCTTTATTTTTTATTTAATTTTTTTTTTTTAACTGTGATAAAATTATTTTCAAAACAATGTATTACTTTGAAATTTTTTGGAAAATTTGGACTCGTAAGATCACACGCTAAGCCCGTAATCTCTCCGCTGTCGTCGCTCAAACGAAAAGTCAGGTATTGCATTCCATACGGTGAAGGTTTGGATTCGCTTATTTTTGTCAGCGTTCCTTTAATTGCAGGGCTGAAATTAGAACAAATAATATTTGACAAATGATTATAATTCGGTAGGATAAATAATTTCGTTCTGTGACACGAAAGAAATATGTAATTTCAAATTAGTTTTCTAAGCGAAATAAAAATTGATTCGATGAATTTAATCGAGAGGTTCGAAATTTTATTGGCATTAATTGAATAAAAATTTAATTGATTGAAATCTCAATTAAAATTCGGTCAAATATGAATTCTGCATGCTTTTGTTTCACCTTTTGTCCTGGAATGGATAGGAAATACTGAAGTTTTGCCGGAATACTCAGCAAATCTCGAAACATTTGATGAAAAATGAATATTTTCAGAAGCACTGAACTGAGATTTCGTGAAGCGAATCGCAAGAAAAAACTGACGAGAGGCGAATGAAATGTTGCGCACGCACTGACCATGCAAATTGTTCCGTCAGCGAAGCAATTGGAACGAACTGTTGAGACGCGACTGTCGATAAGTCCTCCGAGCGTTCGGTCTTAAACTTCTTTGAGGAAGCCAGTTCGAAATGCACATCCTGGTAACTTCTTTTCACGGGTGCTGGAAATTGATACAACTCGATGAGTATCGGAGAGAAAAAACCTTATCAACCAGAACGGCGAATAGCGGAGGACATAAAAAATCGTTTAAATCGTCTTACCGGAGACACTTTCTTTTTCGAATGACTTTGAATATTCTGCCATCTTTCATTCGTTTTGAGCCTTTAATTATCTCGCTCTTCTTCTTGACGATGCGTCGCTCAAACTGGAATGAAAATTACACAAGAAATTAAACACGCAACGGCAACCGCAACCTCAATTCCTCTCACAGAATACGTTACAAAGATATGATCTCATCTAGATAATCGCATTAAGAATGACAACCAAAATTGCAACATGATCCAACATTTCGCAATAATTCGTATACATTTTTTTTTCTTTACCTTTGATTTTTTAAATTCTTTTATAGAACGAAGCCACAGAAACGCCACCCGATTTTTACATTGGTCCGATAAGAGCGTTGTTGTGTAAATTTTTTCAAAAATTCATCTATAATCTCATTGTCCAAAAAAAAAAGCTAATATGTACGTTTAGTAACCAGATGCAGCGGCGTCTCGTCAAGTACAAACAAAAATGACTTCAAAATTCATTATTTAATTTTACCATAAATTAAAAAATGAGTCAACGCACGAATAATTTTAATGAAAACAAAATAAATAATCAAATGAAATAAATGAAATAAAATAAAATAAATAAATATTACTTAAAAAATAATAACCCTGATGGAAATATGCGTTTCAGATTTCGTTCAATTTTGTTATAAAATGTTACATTTTTACGGGAATTTGTCAATTTTTCTCAGAACGTATCATATTATATTAAAAATTGTCGTTTTTTCATCGTCAATTGGAACTTATTACTTTTTAATTAAAAATGATAACTTTTGACATTTTTTTGACAAAAAATCTCAATTTTTTCCCGCGTATGATCTTTCACTGATTTGACCATATATGGCGCATTTTCTTCTAACATGTTAAACACAAATTGTGCGATATTCCGACGAAATTTGCGGGTTTCGTCATTTTTTGTTAATGTTCTGTAATTATTTAACGATTTCCCGTTGAATTATAAGATTTCGATTTTCATCAGGGTACGAACCGAATAATCACCTAACCTCAAAACATCCTCATCATTGCTATTATTTCTCCGTTGCAACTTGCATACGCTTCGAGTGAAAAACAATACCGAGATATTGGATAGATAGATTTATTTCCTCTGCATGGCTTATTCGATCTTTTACATATCCGTCGTTACAAAAAACCGAGATATTTCAACAATAAAAAAATTTTATGATGAATTACTTACCGATTGTAAACAACGTCAAAAAGAACAACGTGTTGAGCCGGCGAAAGCCGGGTTTTGCCGTTGTCATTCAAGCCGAACCGTTCGCTGTCAACAAACTCTTCGATATTCTTCTGTATTGCTGCGAATGCTTATATTAACTGCCAATACGTTAAACAGTCAAACGAAAACATCGCGACTAAAAAAACGTCGAAAAATAATCCGTTCAAACAATTTAGCCAACTATTTTCAAGCCCCGCGCAATCCTTAATCTAAGATTGTGTTGCTACATATATTTCTCGTTCTCTCTCTTGTTCCGTCGCAAACGTCGAAAGCGTCATCTCATCTCCACTCATTGCGGATCAGCTGATAATCCGACAAGTGCGAGAGAGTCAGCTGCATCTTTGCAAAGTATTTATCTCTGCCATTGTTGATTTTTCGAGAAAAATACAAGAGGGATTAAGACTGCAGAATTGTAAAACGCAGTCAATCGTTCTCGCTTTTTATCGGATGAATTAATTTCGGCTGGCAATAGAGCTTTGCGAGATTGCCGTTAACGGCTACGCACTCGCACATCATCTTCGCAAAGTGTTTTTATCCGCTTCTATTGACATGTTGGATAAAAAATGAGAACGATTGACTGATGATTTGCAAAAGGCAGTCAATCGTTCTCGATTTTCATCCGCGAGATCAATCGCGCTTGATTAAAATGCTTTACAGTCTTTTATTACCGACTACGCACTCGCATCTTCCTAAAATGGTTTTCTCCGCTTCTGTTGACATTTCGAATAAAAAATGAGAATAATTGACTGCTGATTTTCAAAATGCAGTCAACCGTTCTCACTTTTTATCCGCCAGATCAATCATACTCCGGAAAGATACTTTACAGTTTTAGTTACCGATGGAGCAGTGACTCATTATCATCATCTCCGTTGGCGCCAACCAATGTGTACGTCTCCCCCCCCCCCCCCCCCCCCCCCATTGCCCACACACGTGTTTACCGGTCTTCACTATCGCACCGCTATCGCAATGCGGTTTTTAATAATTCTCTTCAATTCATTTTTTATTATTTTTTACTCTTCTTCCTTCTTTTTCTTTTTATTTGTCCGCACTGACTGCGTTTATTTTTTCCGCGTTCATGGCCCGCGGGTTCGCCACTTCATTGTTATTCCCGCGATGCCTCCACCGCAATTCACAGGCATTAGCCTGTGCTAATGCCGATATGTATTATGCATTTTTTTATTCAACAACCCGCGCTGTTTTCTTTTTGTTTTTCCACATCTTATCGCGACTCGCGAGATTGTTTGTGACTGGTAATTTTATATCACACTGAATGGATCGTAAACGGATTGCTTGATAATTTCTAATACGATGGAGCAATCGATTTTTCTTTGTTTTTCCAATTTTTTCAATGCAACACGGATTGATTTTGCATCGTAATTGATTGTCAGATGAATTTTTCGAATAAATTAAACGCACGATGAAACACAAATCGTCTTGTTTTGTTTTTGTTTTTCATAATTCGTGAGCGAACTAACCGTCCGAAGTGGTTGAAAAAATTACAGAACGTGCTTCGAACGTTTTAGATGAAGTACGAAAAGTTTATTCGTGAGGAATAAAATGGCGGCGTGTTGAAAAAAAATGCATGAGGGGATGAAAACGGAAACGAAAATTGCCGATTGGCGGTTGATCGACGATCGAATTCCAACCGGTGTGACGGTGAAGGGTCGAAGATTAATTAAGGGGAGATATACGCCTAGATGGTTGAAAAAAATCGATATTTGTTTTGCATTCTCTTCAAGTTTTTTGAACATTCCGTTGACCATAGACAAATCTTCACATTTATTTATTCCTGAATTTTCAATTCGTTTTTATCGAAACCAAGTTTTTCAAAACGGTACCCAAAATTTCTCGAAAACCAATGAACCGATTACTTTGAAACTTGGTGTGCCCATTTTGTATACCATTATCTAATAGATGTCAGAGGATTTTTTTTTTTCGTTTCTTAGTTTTTTTTTTATAAACAAAATAACTATTTTTTGGCCCGAAATCTTTACTTATGTTCAAACGTTCGCCATTTCGTCATAAATCGATATTTTGAAAATCGGCTGTGACATCTACTAGATTATAGTGTCTAGTTTAATAATCTTTTTGGTTTTTTTTTTCAGATAATTTTTGAACAAACGGCAGTGGTTACCGTGTAAGAAGATTTTTTTAGGGCGCTCCAAGGAACATGCGATATCTTTATATATTTTTGATATTTTTTAATAAAAAAAATTAAACATATTCTTAAATGTGTAAACTTTCATTTGGTTCAAACCCCAATCCAAAATTTTAAATAGTTTTCCTACAAAAAATTCGCAAAAATTACCTTTTTTTCGGCCTCCTAGGTGTATATCTCCCCTTAAATAAGTAAGACGTATGATCTGATATACCATTTCTAAATATAGTACCGAATATGGTGCTCTATAAAATAACTTTTAAGATGGAGAGAGCGGCGAAAAAGAGGGATAAAGGAGAAATAGATAACGATAATTATATTAAAAAGATATAGTAATATATTCCCACCCTTACGTCAGTCGCCACGTGTCTCACAGACGTCATCAAACTATGTACTTTCAGCTGTGAGTACAATCAATTTACGCCTGAAAATAAAAACTCATGTTGAAAAATTGACGAAATTTAAATCGACGAGCGAACGAAAAAAAACAACATTTTGTCTTTTATCGAGAAAATTACGCAAATCCTGTTTAATCAACTGCTGAGAGGATGTCCGTGATCTCTCGTGTTTGTTCTTCTTTCGGAACGTTTCGAGGTTCGACGGTTGACATAAGAAAACGCGATAAGCACGTGATAAGTCCGTGCAAAATTAACATTTCGAACGCTCAACGATGTCGTCTTCGTGAATAATAAAAAATGATCTTACAGACCACCTGTGGAAATATTAAAAACAGACGAAATGAATATTTACGACTTAACGAAATTCTTGACAGAGAAAAATGATTTTTTAAAAAGATGATTGACTGATGAATTAAAAAATTCATGGACAGCTTTTTCGACGTAACTTTGAGGAAGGAAAAAAAAATCCATCGCAGCTCACCCTAATTAGGGCGCTAATTGGGCGAAGAATTTGGATTTCAATTTTCGATGGGGAATTTTTCGGGTTTTCTTCTTGATTAAAAAAAAAAAACATTTTTCGTATAAAAAGCAGACAAAAGCGAAAAACATTTATTTTCTTTTATCCGTATAAATTTACGAAATTTTAAGAATAATTTTCGAGTATTTATCGTATAATATTAGAACTATTAAAATATGATTTATAATACTTGAGCCTTTCGCACTTGTTATCGATGGGATAATTGATCATTGCAATCAAAATTATATTTTTTTTCTCAAACATTTGAGTCGATACTGAGAAAAAATAAAATGCAAAAGTTTCGAAAAATTCGGATTTCAAATTTGGATTTCTTCAGCCAAGATTTCGGAATTGATCGAAGGCTCAACAAACATCAACGATTTCACAATTTTTTCGTTGATTATCGTTCGACGCGAACTTAAATTAATTCTTAGAAAAAAAAAACGTAAACTAATTCTTTGAGTTTGTCCGGAAATTGTGTTCGTCGGCCAAACAGCTAGCTCTATAAAAATTTTAAAGCTACTTATATGAACACTGATATAAATTAATTCGAAAGAACAATGATAATTTTTCTAAATTAGAATGAAAAAAAAGGGAATAATTAAATCCACACAAAGAACAAAACACGTTCAAACGTTTCTCGATTGTACAAAACAAAGCTCGTTACGGGCGATTATTTTCAAACTTCTCGATTATTCGGAATTGTTCTAAGTAGCCACGACGGTTTCAATGGCGGCTATGAGATTGTCCAGTCCGAACAAAAATCCTTCCTCGTGGTTTCCTTCCTGCCAGGGCGCTCGATGACTCAATAATCGTCCATCCGGGACTTGCGAAGTTTTCGCGAAATCAATCAGCCACACGCCGACCTTATCGTCGTCGTAGATCATGAAAATACTGCTGCCAATTACCTTTGAAGATGGAACAAAAAAAAACCGGAAATTGTAATAGTGTAAGATGGAAATTGTTTTTGTGAAAAAAATATGAGGAAAGTAAAATTCAATATTCAAAAGAGAAGAATTTTATTCAAGCTTTGTATGGGAAAAGAAATAAATATTTGAATATTTCATCGCAATTGATAAAAATAATAATAATAATAATAATAAAAATAATAATAATTATTATTATTATTACAGTATTATATAAGTATTATTACGGAAATACTAATAATAAAAACAATAATTATTATTATTATAATAATAGTAATAATAATAATTATTATTATTATTATTTTGATAATGATAATAATAATGATAATAATAATTATTATTATTATTATTATTATTATTTTGATAATGATAATAATAATAATAATAATTATTATTATTTTGATAATGATAATAATAATAATTATAATAATAATAATAATAATTTTATTATAATAATAATAATAATAATTTTATTATAATAATAATAATAATTATTATTATTTTGATAATGATAATAATAATAATTATTATTTTGATAATGATAATAATAATAATTATTATTATTATTATCATTTTAATAATGATAATAATAATAATAATAATTATTATAATATAATTAATGATAATAATAATAATAATATATAATGATAGTATAATATAATTAATCATAATAATAATAATAATAATATATAATGATTATTATAATATAATATTATTCTAATAAAAATATAAAATATAATGATTATTATTATTATTGCAATAATGATAATAATAACAATTATTATTATTTTCAGTAATAATTATTTTAATAATGATAATAATAATAATAATAACAATAATTAAAATAATAATGAATAATAATGATATAATAATTATTTTAATAATAATAATTATTCTTATTATTATACTGTATTATTCTATTCATTTATCAATTGCAATGAAAATTTGAAATATTATTTGAAATATCTTTTTCTAATAATTATAATATTATTATTATTATTATTATTATTATTATTATTATTATTATTATTATTATTATTATTATTAATATTTCTTTGTTTCTCGCTTTTACGGATAACTACATTATATTTTATTTCGCTGGTATCATTAATATTATTACTACAACTGAAAATAAATAAAAAAAATCATCAGCTCACCTCATGAGTCTGAAAATACGTGGATCTCTCGATTCTCGATCTCAAATCGTTTAGACGTTCCAGCAAAGCCTCCCTCGTATTCGTTCCATCTCGCAAAAACAATCTCATCGTGTCCAAAACGTGTTCGTGCGATTTAACCCTCTTCAGATCCGTGATCGGCGGTGCTCCCGGTAATTTCATGGCTTCGATTCTAAATCCATGACTGCAGGTCGAACTTTGTTGTTCGCGAAATTGCATGTAACGCAATTTCGTCACCGCTCTCTCGCGATTTTCCAATTCCGTCGGTGCTGTCGGATCGACGGCGATCATTTTCAAATAAAGATCGGATCTCGCGGTTGTTTTGGAAACCTCGGATTCGAGAAAAGTTCTCGTACCGAGTTTTATATCCATGACGTGAGGATCGTCGAAACCGAAGAGAAGATCCTGAAGTTCGATAAACGTGTCGCCTTTGTATTCGACCTCGCGATAATACCTCGGTATGCAATCGCGAACGTTTTCGTCCTTCGACAATGCTTCGTAAACGTTTCTTTCCGTGTTCTCGGTGCCGCCGGTTCGTCGTTTCCAAACGGTTCCCGGACCAGCCGGAGCGAAACCGTCCGGATGTCCGGAGAGTTGAAACCAAGATTTCAAACGATTTTTCAACAAAACGTCGCTCGCCGGCGCAGTCAATTCCAAAGCATTCTGCAAAAAATTGAAGAAAATACATAGATAATTATTATCTTGATTTTTAATAAAACGATGATAACCTAAATAGCCTAAATAAAGGCTAGAAGAAAATGAAATACCAAAAATAAACGAAAATTTTGAAGAATAAAATTAAGATAAAAAATGAAATAATATTGTAAAATTTTTGAAAACTAACGTAAATATGAAAATTTTTAAAATAGATATTAATCTCTCGTTATGTCCGTTTCCAGTTGAGAAATGTCTTCGTGAAAGATAATCGAAATAATAATAAATGAAAATAAAATAACTATAAAATAGATGAAAAATTGAAAGGCAAATAATCAAAAAAAAAAAATACATATATAATCATTGTCTTGATTTTTAATAAAACAATAGTGAATAAAAAATTGAATGAAGGCTAGAAGAAAATAAAATTTTTAAAATAAACGAAAATTTTGAAGAATAAAATTAAGATAAAAAATGAAATAATATTCTAAAATTTTTGAAAACTAACGTAAATATGAAAATTTTTAAAATAGATATTAATTTCTCGTTATGTCCGTTTCCAGTTGAGAAATGTCTTCGTGAAAGATAATCGAAATAATAATAAATAAAAATGAAATAACGATAAAGTAGATGAAAAATTGAAAAGCAAAAAATCAAAAAGAAATTAAATGTATAATCATTGTCTTGATTTTTGATAAAACAATAATGAATAAAAAATCGAATGAAGGCTAGAAAAAAATAAAATTTCAAAAATAAAGGAAAATTTTGAAGAATAAAATTAAGATAAAAATTGAAATAAAATTCTAAAATTTTTTTAAAATAACGCAAATATGAAAATTAAAAAAATAAATATTAATCTCTCGTTTTGTCCGTTTCCAGCTGAAGAATGTCTCGATGAAAGACGATCGAAATAATAATAAATCAAAATAAAATAACTATAAAATAGATAAAAAATGAAAATATAAAAAAAAATAACAATCTCTCGTTATTTTTGTTCACGAGTCGACGACTGTCTCGATTGATAAACTCACCAGAGCGAGATACTTCAGCGACATATCTTCCTGTTGCATTGTCGCGTCGGTCAGTACATTAGGAAATCTTTGCATCGTCGTTGTTAGCAACGAAGACGATGATTTTCCATCGTCGACGATAAAACCGTTCGTCTTTTCCGACATTGATTCATCATCGACATTTTTGCAATTGCAATTGTCGCATCTGTTGCCCGACGTGCTTCTTCGCCATTGACGAAAAGCATTTACCGCCGAATACGTCGTTCCGGACGATGGCGAAGCCATCGTCGAACTTTCATCCGCGTTTTTCGTATCCCGTAAATTTTTGTCATCGACATTTTGTTGTTTATTGTTCAACGACAAAACCACACGGTCGCGAGTTTTTCTCGACGATCTTAGCTTCGATTCCTTCGATTCCTTGTTTCCGTTCGTCGGCTGGAACAAAACGAAAATTTATTATCGTTAATAAATTATTATCAATGATGAATCAATTAATTTTCATTGCGGTCATTTATTATTTTTATTCTATTTTTATATTCGATGAATTTATTTTCGAATCTTATGTGTGACGACAACGTTGATGAATAATTATTGGAGATAATTGTTCATTCACCGGCAACACGATAGCCCGAAGAAAACTTCCGTAGCTGCGGCTGCTGCTTCTTCGGCCGTTGGAGCTGCTAATTGTTAATTGTGAGTTCACGTTCGTCGTGCGTGAGACGGACTCGGGATCTTTAAACATTATAACAGCGAAAGCACCGGCAGCAGCAATAGTTTGAGAAGCAAAATCCAGTTGTTCAGAGAATCGTAGAACATTTTTTGCTTATATAAAAAATATGTTTGTCAATTTTCGTCAGCTAACCGATAATAATAATTAACAGAAAAAGAAAACGATCTCCAATAGATTATTATCTCCACTTAATATATTATTATTATTATAATATATAGTACTATATTATTATTATTATTATTATTATTATATTATTTTTATTATTATTATTATTATTATTATTATTATTATTATTATTATTATTATTATTATTATTATTATTATTATTATTATTATTATTATTATTATTATTATTATTATTATTATTATTATTATTATTATTATTATTATTATTATTATTATTATTATTATTATTATTATTATTATTATTATTATTATTATTATTATTATTATATTATTATTATTTATTACTATATTATTATTACTATTATTATTATTATTATTATTATTATTATTATTATTATTCTTATATATTTCATTGCCGCCTAATATCTATCTCGGATAAATCATAATCCAAAATTCAGTTGCGAAAATATTTAGAGAAAAAAAAATGTTTTTTTTTTAAATGAATGAAACGAAGTAAAAATAATTTTGAAAACTGGAACTGTTCGATGTTGTTTGTCGCTGCTTCGTGAGATTGAATTACGGCTGATATTCATCGAAGCGGATGGAACAACAACGTTTTTTCGACGATAACAACATCCGAGGGATTTGTATGACTGTGGGATTTGGATAACAAATTTTTGGTTAAACGCGCAACTGTGAATTCACAATGAGCTTATCGATGATTTTCGATTGCGTTTGAGATTACGTAGATTCGACCGTAAAAATGTATCTTTTTTGTGTGTATTTTTTTTTTCTCGTGCGCGACGTGCGTCAAACACGAAGAAATAACAACTTTGTCGAGCGGAATAATTTGCAATCCGAGGCTTTACTGTGGAGGCCTGTTCAAGTACGGATTCCTGGTGTACGAATCATTCCGCAATTCAGGCTATTTCGTTTTATTTCAAATGATTTCAAACTCCCTGATGTGATTTCATATTGATTACGATCGATTTAAGACTATCTTTTGTGATCTAAGACGATTTCTCGTGATTTCCATCATTTCCCCGTGATTTCTCGTAATTTTACACTTGATTCCCAATTTCACTCTCAATTCAAACTCCTGTAGATGATTTAAATTTGATTTCGAGCGATCCTGGTTGATTTCACACGACTAAACGCGATTTGAAACGTTTCCACGTGATTTCAAACGCGATCTCATAACGTCAATCCCGATTTCACGCGATTACACATGATTTCCCACGATTTCCCGCGATTTCCACCTTCTCGGAGTGATTTCGCCTCGCTTTCGCGAGATTTCGTCCGTCGTTTCAACGCATTCGTAGCGATTAAACTTTTATTTCGCATGGTTTCATTTGCTTTCACATTCGTTTCAAATTATTCGCAGTCATTGAAATTATTTCCCGCGATATAAATATCGCGAACGAGTTCGATTCAATGATTTCACAAGTTAATAAAAAACAATAATAATGATAAAAAATAGTCCCTCGCCGTACTCAATGTGCGTAACGCGTGCTTACATCCGCTCGGCACACTCCGCGGTCATTACGACGCGCATAGCCCATACGGTTATGTCCACCGCAATCTACATATATATATGGGGCATTCCATGACAGATCGATCAACTTCCGGCGGTCATTTTTCAGATCGTTTTCATAATTTTTTATTCGAAAGTACTCATCGAAATGAACGAGCCCAATTTTTTTCAGATTTTTAAAAAATAGATTTTTTAAGATTTAAAAAAAAAAAAAAAAAAAAAAAAAAGAATATCCGTTTTTTTTTCGCCTGAAAAAATTCACAGAATTCTTGTGAATTATAAGAAAAATTTCAAACGCTATTGCAAGATGGAGCTCTCAAAACTACCGGAGAAAAAAAATAAAAATCAAAAAATTGTATAAGTGACAAATGCAGCACCAATATTTGTTGCCGAATTTTTTGATTTTTATTTTTTTTCTCGGGTAGTTTTGAAAGCTCCATCTTGCAATAGCGTTTGAAAATTTCCTTATAATTCATAAGAATTTTGTGAATTTTTTCCGGCGAAAAAAAAAACGGATATTCTTTTTTTTATTTTTTTTATTAAAAAAAAAATCTCGTAAAATATATTTTTTAAAAATTTGAAAAAAATTGAGCTCGTTTTTTTCGATGATTACTTTCTAATAAAGAATTATGAAAACGATTAAAAAAATGACCGCCAGAAGTTGATCGATCTGTCATGGAATGCCCCATATGCAACGTTGCCTTATCACGGCCCGTTCGTTAACCGCCTTCATACTTGCATTTTTATTGCCATCCACGGGAATTCTCAATTTACCATACTCCCGAGCCATATTGCTATTCTCAGCTTCGTTACGAAATTATCGATTATTTTATCGATCTGTACGAAAACGTCACGCATAATAAATGCTCGTTTTTGCAATCGCGTGATGCGAGTTTATCAATCGAAAATCTCAATATATTTTGCTATTATGGATTTTTAAAAACGATTTTCGTGTCATCGTGTTTGAATATTTGTAATTTTTTTTTTTTTTGTGTCTTAAGTCGATTTTAGTGATATCGCGGATTGCTGAAGGGATTTTGGGATGAATGTGATTTCACGCGATTTATCGGTTTTTAAGGATTGCGGAGTGCTTTTGAATGATTTAGAATGGTTTTCATTATTATTTGAAGTGATTACGATGGAAATTTTTCGTGACGTCGGTTTGAGTATATTTTGACGAAATAGATAAGTAGATTAATAGATGAATGATTAATGGTTCATTGCCAAATTAATGATATTTTTGAAATCATAATTCATTTCTAATCAATGAATGAATAAAATGAAAATTCCTTTATTCCCTATTTTTTTTTCTTATCATTCTTCGAACGTCGAGATGGTGTTATCGTGTCGATATTTTCGTGATAAGACCGTACGTAGATCGCGACGGAATAAACGGTACCGTATTGTCACAATTGTCCAATCACAAACGCCAAGACGATGAAAAAACGTTTTATAATTTCGTAATCGTTAATACTGAAATTTCGTCATTCGGTCGTGACGCAACCGTCTATTATCACTGACCTATTTTTGGGGACCAATAGATCCAAAACGTCAATCCAATGTCAATTTGTTCCGTACACAAATTCGTAACTTAAAAACGAAAAAAAAAATTTCGAGAAATTGTTAAAAAAATGAAATAAAATAAAATAAAATAAAATAAAATAAAATAAAATAAAATAAAATAAAATAAAATAAAATAAAATAAAATAAAATAAAATAAAATAAAATAAAATAAAATAAAATAAAATAAAATAAAATAAAATAAAATAAAATAAAATAAAATAAAATAAAATAAAATAAAATAAAATAAAATAAAATAAAATAAAATAAAATAAAATAAAATAAAATAAAATAAAATAAAATAAAATAAAATAAAATAAAACGACAAGGCAGTACAAGAAAAAATCCACGTTAATCAATTAAATTATGCAAAAAGAATCCCCATTACGTTATTTCTGTGCGCCGTTTTTTTTTTTTTTTTCAAATCGTTAAAAAATCGATCTAATCGTGTTCGAAGGAAACTTTCAATTGAAAAATCGATTGGCGTAACGAGATCGAAGCGGTCGAACGATTGCGTGCAAATGCAACGTGGTTGTATCGTTAAGCGTGAAATGTGCGACTTGTGACCGTGCATGTCTGGCTGATAAGCCCGCGTTGACGAGCATTGGCCTGAAAACCAATCGGTTCAGGAGCTGTAATAAAGCATTGTCCGAGGTTCTTCTTGCTCGTCCGCACCATCTATTGTTCTCGAGTTCGATCGAAAGTGCGAAACGTCGTCGTTATTCATCGCGAACGACGATAGTAGCTCCACCGTGCGACAAAAACGAGACGTTATTCACTACCTTGTGCCGGTGTTACCGTTTATTTCAGGGCGGAGGCCATTTCGGTGATTTCACGAATGTTTCGTACGATTTAGATAGTCACGTGATTTTATTGGATTTCGTACGAAATCGTCCGGTTTCATGGGATATCATGAGATTTTGCGTGTTTTTGTAAGATTTCGGGTCATTTAATACGATTTCGTGTCACTTAATACGATTTCCCGTGATTTCGGGTGGGGTCACATGATTTTACATCGATTTTCCATAGATTTCATTTTTTTCCCCATGATTCCGTACGATTTCGCATGATTTTACACTATTTCACACGATTTCGTGCGATTTCCCGTGATTTTATACGAAATCACACGAATTCGTGATTTCAAACAGCCCCCAATTGAATTTATTTCTATCTCAAGCGATTTAAACAATCATATCGTATCGCAGATTTCACGCAATTTCACACAGTTCATCATCATTTCTTCGGTGCAGAGAAATAACTCCGCTAAAGAATATGGCCGAAAGAGATTTCGTTAATACCCGAGAAATCGCCATCGACGGATTGAATAAATAATCTCCCCCCCTTGTTCTCTCGCCGGGGCGCAGATTTTCATCGACGTTGGCTTTGAAACAAACGACAAGGAACCGAGGTCAATCGAGGAAACGAGTATCGGCGAGAACCGGTCGAAAATTTGTAATTCCGTTGATAAAGTCGCTTCCGACGAAGAATAAGAATTGGCTCAAGGCGTTTTCCTTGATTCGAAGACGAGTCTCTTTCTCTCCGTATTGCACCCCCCCCCCCCCCCCCCCCCGTCTGCTGCATCACCGGTGTTTCTTTTGCACGAAGATTCTTTTCCTATTTTTTTCTTTGTCATTTTTCTCTTTTTTTCTTTTCGGAGCTCATCGTTTGTGCGGTGAATCGCGAAAGTGTATCTGGTTGGAGAAGAGCGAAAGGTCAGCGTCAAGCGTATGAGTCGTTAATCCATCCGGAATAGATTCGTTCCTTGCCAATCGAATTCAAACCGAAAGCCGATCCGGATTTTACCACGGAGTTTCGATTTTGAGTGTCAATGAGAGCATAAATTTGCGAACTCATCGGTCGGAATTGAATAATCAAATGTTGGTTATTTTGTTAACACTCGCCAATTGGTTGGCAGGACTGAATAGTTAGCAGAACTCAATCGGTGCTAAGACGTAATAGTTGACAGGACTTAATAATTGGCAGGTCTTAGTAGTTGGCAGGACTGAATAGTTGGTAGAACTGAATAGTTGGCAGGACTAAATAGTTGGGACTAAATATTTGGCAACACTGAATAGTTCAGTATAGTTGACAGGACTGTATAGTTGGCTGGACTTCATAATTGGCAGGACTGAATAGTTAGCAGGACTGGATATTTGGCAGGACTTAATAGTTGGCAGGACTTAGTAATTGGCAGGACTGAATAGTTGGTAGGACTGTATAGTTGACAGGACTTAATATTTGGCAGGACTTAATAGTTGGCAGGACTGAATATTTGGCAGGACTGAATAGTTAGCAGGACTGAATATTTGGCAGGACTGAATATTTGGCAGGACTTAGTAATTGGCAGGACTGAATAGTTGGTAGGACTGTATAGTTGACAGGACTTAATAATTGGCAGGACTTAATAGTTGGCAGGACTTAATAATTGGCAGGACTGAATAGTTAGCAGGAATGAATATTTGGCAGGACTAAATAATTGACAAGAGTGAATAGTATAGTCGACAGGACTGTATAGTTGGCAGGACTGTATAGTTGGCAGGACTGTATAGTTGGCAGGACTGAATAGTCGGCAGGACTGAATAGTAAGTAGGACTTAATAGTTGGTAGGACTGAATAGTTGGCACGACGGCATAGTTGACGGGGATATATAGTTGGCAGGATGGCATAGTTGACAGGGATAAATAGTTTGCAGGATTAAATAGTTGACAGGGCTGAATAGTTGCCGGGACTGAATAGTTGCCAGGACTGAATAGTTAGCTAGACTGAATCGTTCATCCTCGCCATTAATTCACCAAAAATTGATATCCGGTTGGCTCTCATCGTTGAAGCCCCCATAATCGAAATAACTCAGTCTTAACAATTTGTTGACACAATTGAACAGTCGTTTCCCACTGATAAGAGAGACTCACCAATTGGTCGGAAAAACTGTATAGTTGGCACCACTAACAGCCGCTCATTCTCGCCAATTGGTCGCCATAATTACATAATTATCTCGACCAATAGCTCAGACTAACTAATTGCCGGATGAAACTAAATAGTTGACCTCCTCACCCTACAAAACGTTTCGGTGTTACATCAAAATTCTCCATAATTCAATTCCTTCATCGATTCTCGACTACAAGACCTCGCAAAACCTTCTTCAGTCTCCAATGTAACTCGTTCACGAAATAAAAAACAATAATTCAAAGCGAAAATAAAAGAAAAACAATTAATCACTCGGTCAATATACGCTCTTCAATAGCACGTGACGCTATCTATTAGCTTATCTCGATTAAAAAATTTACTTAATCTGCATTCAATTCCAAAAATAAATTCAACGGAAACTTTATTAATTCCATTGACGAATACATTTTTTCCAACCCAATATTGAGATTTTTCGTCGATTAAAAAAAAAACAAAAAAACAACCACCTTCGAATATTCGAGAGAAAAAAAATCCATAAGGCATCGTTAATGTTGTCTACAGCCTCGAACATTATCACAGCCGATTGAGCCTACTGCGTGGCGATCGCAGCCCGTATTACTGGCGAGATTGTCAAAGGGGGGCCTAGTAGGTCGCGTCCGACCTTTCACGGTGGGACCTACTTGACTCGAACCGTGACGGAAAAACGATGCTGGCATGGCAGAAGAACCTAATACTCGATCCATTGGAGAATCGTGTTTCTCATAACGGTAATTCTTCAACAAATTCACCTCGAGAATTGTCTTGGCAACCGCCATTGTTGCGAGCTGATACGAAAATTTCGTTCATTTGTAGACGAGCGAAACGAAAATCAAATCGTGGAATCGTTCGAGGTTCAAAAATTGTATTGGGGAGGTTTCTAATCAGTGTTTTTGTGCGGTTTCGAAGGCGGTGGATGTATGATTGTGGGATTAATTTGATTTAACGTGATTTAAGTTGGGTTGGGAATAATTTGAGGGGTGTTTGGAGTCATGGGATTTTAGGGGATTTATTTATTGCCGTGAATCGTCGATTTCACGACATTTGAAAATTTTATAGGATTTTATGGGATCTATTAATTCTAGACCATTTCGGGATTTCGGGTGATTTTTTTTTTGAGCGTGATTTTTTCGATTTCACAGGATTTTGTGGGATCTATTAATTCTAGACTATTTTTGGATTTCGGGTGGTTTCTCTTTTTTGCGGGATTTTTTCGATTTGACGTGATTTTTTTGATTTCACGTGATTCTTTCGATTTCACGTGATTTTTTAAAATTTCATGTGATTTTTTTTATTTCACGCGATTTATGAATTCAGCGTGATTTCACAATTTAACACGATTTTTTAATTCCACATGATTTCCCGTTTCTCACGTGATTTCTCCACCCCCCGTGATTTCTCGATTTCCCGTGATTTCTCACAAGATCCACGATATCACGTGATTCTATAAATTCACACGATTTATGGGATTAACGCGATTTCACAACCTTTCGCGACAATTCGTACTCCCACAAAACGTCCTAGACCGTCGATTCGAAACAAATTTCCATGCAATTCCTCGCAATTTCATTTTCACGCGCGATTCTTCACGAATTCACGAGTGAATAACCCTCAGTGACTCATAATCGCGCAAGTCCACGGATTAATCCGCACAGCCTAACACAGCCTAACACACAGATGACAACTATAAAAATGGCCAAAACTATCAGAATAAAAATTTAAAAAAATTCGTCACCATCGATACGTCGTAGCGATAAAACCATTACGCACGCACAATCGCACGAAACTATATCCATACCTTGTTGAAATGGGCTTGGAGCAGACGCTCGTACTGATCCACAGCCCGTAGACAAATTCTCGTTGTAAATGCTTCCATACGAGCTGGCAAAGGCGCGTGACAAACGCTGCTAGACATTATTCGATAGATCACACACAAACTTTTCAATAAATAAATCAATGAATCTTTTATTTATCGATTTTTCAAAATTTATTTAGATCTTTTTTTGCACAAAAAATGTTATTGAAAGATTTTTTTTCTCGCTCACAAAATTCACGTTATATCATTTTTCAGGTTCTTCACCGTTTCTGTACACAATCACCGATTATTTAACGCACAGTTTCACAGTTTTTAAAATTTATCTCGAGGATTTTTTTTGGAAAATGAATGAAGAAATAATTTGCGATCGCTTTGATGGATTTATTTCGAGGATGGAATTCCGTACTTTTTTCTGCTTTCCTCTGGTTAATTATATAGATTGATTTTTCTTTAAGGTAGGAGGTTGTGTGTGGTTGTGGGCGCGGTGTACTCGATTGCAAACGGGATTTGGATATTACGCTCCCATGTTGGGAGCTATGTAGCTCAGCTATTACCGCGACTGTTCGCTACTAACCGCTACTACTGAACTGCCGAGGGTGTAACGTCATTTTATCGTCTCGCTTCCCTCCGCTGTTGCTCGGTCCTCGGCTTTCTATCTCTTTCTCTCTCTCTCTCTTTCTGGCGATATCCCTCTGCTTCTTTCTCTATCTCGCTGTCTCTCTCTCTCTCCCTCTCTCCCTCTCTCTCTCTCTCTCTATCTATCTTCTTCTCTTTCTCTTTGGCGGTTTCTCTTTCCCTCTCTCTCTCTCTCTCTGTATCTGCCTGACTGTCTGTCTGTCGCTCTCTCTCTCTATCTCTCTCTCTCTCTCTCTCTCTTTCTTTGGCGGTGTCTCTCTTTCTCTCTGTATGCCTGACTGTCTGTCTCTCTCTCTCTCTCTTTCTTCGTTACTCTCACTCATTTTCTCTCTCTCTCTCTCGCTCTCTCTCTCTTTCGATCTCTCTCTCTCTCTATTTCTCGCTCTCTCTCTTTTCTCTCTCTCTCTCTCTCACTCTCTCTCTCTCTCTCTCTCTCTCTCTCTCTCTCTCTCTCTCTCTCTCTCTCTCTCTCTCTCTCTCTCTCTCTCTCTCTCTCTCTCTCTCTCTCTCTCTTTAGCGGTCTCTCTCTTTCTTTCTGTCTGCCTGACGGTCTGTCTGTCTGTCTGTCCCTCTCTCTCTTTCTTGGTTACTCTCACTGATTTTTTCTCTCTCTCTCTTCTCTCTCTCTCTCTCTCTCTCTCTCTCTCTCTCTCTCTCTCTCTCTCTCTCTCTCTCTCTCTCTCTCTCTTTCTTTCTTTCTCTCTCTCTCTCTCTCTCTCTTCTCTCTTTCCGTCCTTCCGCTCCCCGGCCGCCACGCCAGCAGCTGCGACGCCCCTCTCCTCTCCGTTCGACATACAACGCTCACCCACATTACCGAGACGCTGTTATATACCGAGGATTGTCCTATGGAAAAGGGCTCTGTAACGAGGTTAGCCCGTTCCTTTGTCGTATCGTTCAAAATATTTCGGAATTTATGACATATAGATGTTCCGAAAAATTTGATATTTACGAATTTTAGACGACAAATTTTAGGTATTTCTGGAATTTACGATATCTAGAAATTTCAAATATTCACGAATTTTAGATATTTCGGAGATTTTAGATATATGTATACAAATTTTTTATATGCACGCATTTCAGATATTTCTAAGATTTTCGTTATTTATTAATTTTAGATATTTCCGAAATTTTTTCTATCCACGAATCTTAGATATTTCTGAGATTTTAGAAATTTGTATAAAAATTTTTCATATGCACGCATTTCAGATATTTCTAAGATTTTCGTTATTTATGAATTTTAGATATTTCCGAAATTTTTTCTATCCACGAATTTTAGATATTTCTGAGATTTAAAATGTTTCTGTTATTTAATAAGGTTCTGGAATTTCAGATATTTCTGAATTCCTAAATATCTTTCTAAAAATTCAAATATACTTCTAAATTTTTCAGGGACCTCTGAACCTTGAAACGTATTCCAAGATTACAAATACAAATTTATAAAATTCCAAATAAATTCCCCAGTCTCCAGATATCTTCGTTACTCGCTATAATCAAATATTCCAGATACTTCTGAACGATTCAACGTTGCTCAAATTTTTTTTTCCAGATACTCCGCAATTATTATATATTTCTAAAACTTCGTATCCGCTTTAATCCATCGCATTTCAGCATAAAAAATTAACGAACAATTTTTTTTCTTCTTCTGCCTTCCCGTTTCGTTGATTATTGCAATGATGCGCGCAATCGTTACACGTACTTCAGTGACGAAATACCGGAAGTGGCAGTACCACGCGGCACTATGTAAGATTCGTACGATTGTGATTAATCAGCATCACAATCCCGATGAATCGTTTCTCTCGTGTTCTCTCGAAAAAGCCGTCGGAAACGAGTCACTGTGTTTTCTTTTTTTTTTTTTTCTATTTCCCCGATCGATCTTGCGATTATCTAAAAACTCGATGATTCACCGGCTTTCAAACAACGCGACGATTGTCATTACGTTACGCCACGTACGATCGCTTTGAACGATCGAACGAACGAACGAAACAATTGTTTCATTTTTATTCTTTTGCGAAACAAAATTTACGCCGCTTCGAAGAGTTCGCGTCGGTAACGAAGTTTCGATCGAACGTATTATCGTTCCGCGAAACAATCGTTCAATGATTTTAATCGACGCAAACACGTCGTCGTTGTAACTCGCAATCGTGTCGGCAGACACGATCGCGCGGTTATTCAGCTGCGTGACGAAATATGTGTGTGCGCGTTTTTTTTTTCGTCTTTTTCGACGAATTAATTCGTAAACTGTCTCTCGATTCAATCGTCACGACGACGGTCTACATGCGATAATCCAACCGTTGCGGAATTTCAATCAAGACGTCTAGACGGGAATGAAATTTAGATTTTTAAAAAAGGAAAACAATATTTTGCGAAATTTTATTTTAATTCTGGAAACGCAGTTGTAAAAATTTTATTCGAGAAATTTTGATTTTAATAGCTAGAAACGCTTTTATTATTATTATAAATATAGTTATATTCTTATAACTGTATTTATAATAATTGTGACTATATAATATAGTTATAATAATAAACTATATTTATAGTATAATGATAAGAGAAATAATTGTAGTTATAATTACTTTGGTTTTATATATAATAATAATAATAATAATATTATATATACATAATAAAATTATAATACTTATTATGATTATAATTCTGTCTAATATACAATATAATAATAATAATAACCAATAATAATAATAATAATAATAATATATCCAATTATTATTAAGTAAGTCATAGTTATTTTTATTACTATCATCATCGTTGATCAATTTGTTAATTAATTATTTTTCTCATCTTTAAAATTCATTATTTACGATAGAAAACCTGCTAAATTCCTCAGCCAAATTTATAACGGGCGCCATTTTGTCGGTTTAAGAAATACTAGGTTAAAACAAAGTTATAGGCTTTATACAATGAAGGGTTAAAAATCCCACAGGGATGAAATACGACTCAGTTATACTACAAAAAACAATTTCGTTAAATCGATCGGTTTCCAGTCGCAATATGACAATTCGATTCAATGATCAATTTCCTTTCCATTCCCATTTTTTTTCTTCGATGACGCGATTCGAATTTCGTACAAATAAATATTTTTTTTAACGAGCATGAGATTTCGAAATTTCGTACGTGAATTCGTGAATGTGCTGTTTGCGAGCCACGAAACTTAAAGTACGTCATCCGGGTTCGAGATAACCGTCTTCAATGTTTGATATGTTTGATATGTTCCCGGCATGTGTGTTTGATCCGTGTCAATTTTGTTATTCACGGGAATACAATAAAACTCTTCGTTTTCGAAATTGTATGACGTAAAAAATAAAAAGATGGAACACTTAAAAAAAAAAAAAAAGAAAAGAATTGCGCTACATATTTCCAAGTAACTATTACAAACGTGGCACACACAAAAATCATCTGCCGGATCGTTAAAGTTCGTGTAACTTTTACGAGCCTCTTACAACGAACATAAAAAACCGCCTTTGAATTAATTTATTTTGCACAAATTAAACGAGAATAAATCTTGGGATGATTTAGGATTTAGGAATAATTTCTCTGTGTTTGCTCGTGTGTGTGTGTGTTTTTTTTCTCGTCGGATGATTGAATATTTTAACGACTTTTAAATGTGAAAATTATTCGATAACAATTACCTACGTCATTAGACGATGAAATCAGAATATTCTTACACGTAATCATTGGACTTGAAAATGTTTTCTTTCTCAGGTATATTTATGTTAAAGTACTCTCAAATTTGTATGAATTTATTTAGAAATAAATTACAACAAAACTGTTTTTTTTGCATTTAACATTTGCATTAAACAATATTTATAGGATAAAAAAAATTAAAAATGCAAAAAGAACATTTTTGCGTAATCAACCAGAAACGATCAAGTTTTTTTTACTCCAATTAATTTGTTATCTAATATTCCCAAATTCCTCGGAAATAATTTAAAACGAATTCCAACAAATTCTCCATCACTCCAAAAATATTTGATAAATCCAAAAAAAAAATTGGAATTATTCCAAAAATAAATTTGAAATTATCAACCGAAAAATCATCAAAAGCTAGACATTTATTTTAGAACTAATTTCCCTCTTTTTCTCGGAATTAATTTACCAACCGAATATTCTAATTTATTCTTCGATCAAAAAAAAAAAAAAATCTCACATCCTACGCACGAATCGAAACATCGAATCAATTAAAATAATTTCGTAAACGTCAAAAACGCGAATCCAACTTTTATCCAGACCATTGACCCGACAATTATCATCCGATCCTCATGAAAAACATCTCTTTTTTATTTCAATTATTGTTTGATTCTCATTGAGCCAAATAAATTAGCATAAAAAATGTCGATCGAATGGAATATCGAAATAAAAAGATTCACGTACGCGATATTTACTCCGCTTCCACGTACAAATTGCCCTCGAGAATCCCCAAGTAATGACCGTCAACCGACGTACCAAGCAGTCTGCAAATCCCCATTGCCGAGCCATCCTCTCACCTTGAAGACTCGAAACAAACAACAAAACCAAAAAGCAAAGAAGCAAGAAAGGCAAAAAAAAAAAAATCCCTGTCCAACCTCGCACGCACCTGCAGAGCTATACAGGCTCAAACCCTGAATATTGAGCGTCAAGCAAAAGGTGTGAACGTACAAAATTCCGAGTCACCTCCACCATCCGAGTCTAATTCGAAAAAACGATCGCGCAAGGGCCAATTTTTTTTTTTCGCGCCTTCCAAAATTTATTCGTAACACAAATACCGTTCGATTGAAATAATCAATGATATTAAATTGAATGAAAAGAAATGAAAACTTGGGTTTAAAAATGTGTAGCCGGTGTTTGACGGTGTGAGAGAAATTGTTGAGAGGAATTCTCATGGAAAATTGAAAAATTCGAAATAAAAAAAAAAATTTTAATTCATATAGATTTAAAAAAAAGAATATCGAAACAATCGATAAATATATATATTAGGGTGGTTCTTATTTGGGTCATTTTTGAAATGTGGTTGGAGGGTGGTGTCAATCAATGGCCAAAAAAAAAAAAAAAATTTTTGAGCCTAGTTCGAACCTCTTAGTCGAACTCCTTCACCTTCCGAGAAGCAGGTGAAGTTCCCCGTTTAAAATACACGCAATTTTTCTCCATTCCGGTAATTATATTAGTGGAAGGACTAATTATTCTTGAAAAAATTCAATACCATATGGAATTCACGGGTATAAACCCTACTTTCAGGAAAAAAATATGACACATCGGTCGTTTCATGCCACATTTACACGCACCTTCGCACCGGTCCCTGACCATCGTCCTGCAATTTATTGGGATAATTCTGAAATAAATAGAATATTTGAGAGTTACGGGACCCTACATTGATTGTGATCGTTCGGGAAGGTTGAGTCGAATGTTTTACGTCAATTTTGTCCCACTTGGCTCAGGTTTTATGCAGATTCATCAATTTTTAATTTAAAAAAGCGTGAAAAATATAAAAATGTCCCCATCCATGTGTTCTATTTTTTTCCTAAAAGTAGGGTTTATACCCGTGAATTTCATATAGTATTTGATTTTTTCAAGAATAATTAGTCCTCCCACCAATATAATTACCGGGATGGAGAAAAATTGCGTGTATTTTAAACGCGAAACTTCACCTGCTTCTCAGGCGATGAAGGAGTTGGACTAAAAGGTTCAAACTAGGCTCAACATTTTTTTTTCTGCCATCGATTGACACCACTCCCCAATCACATTTAAAAAATGACCCAAATAAGAACCACCCTAATATATATCGATAAGACAAATACAGAAATACAAATAATACAACCATACTGATAAAATAAAATCCATACACGTTGATAGACAAAAAATTGCATAAATAAATTAATGTGAGAATGAACAGCTTTGTATACTCGTTTCGCGAATTGAAATCCAAGTGGTTGTCGGTCGCGTACGAGCGTAGGCCCCCCGAGTGGAAATCGCAACGTTTTATAAAAGGGGCCTCTCTCTACAAAGCTTTATCTCTTTTCTGGCCGACAAGCACGCGAGAACGTGCGTCATTGCGGGCACACATGACGTCTCTCGGTGCGTCGGGTCGTCCCGTTTCTCGTATATCCCAACTTCGAGTGTGCCACACTCCGACCGGTGAAATGTTTTCTCCCCTCCGGCCCCTATTATCGTGCCCTGCTAACGAATCGACAACGCGCACACGCACGTAGAAAATATTCGTTCGAATCATCGTCAATGATGCATTAAAAACCTGATTAATCGATGGGAGGGCCACGAATGTTCGAAATAAAAAGATTGTACGGGAGAGGTTGAATCAATCGGAAACACGAAATATAACGACGAATCGGCACGTCAGCAACCTCGAAATAGAAATTTGATAAGAATTTTGGCAGACGTGGGATTATTATTTTTTTTTTTTTTACAAATATGTGTGCAGACATTTTTTCTTGCGATAATTACTTTGAATGGATATACATATATTTGTTTTTTTAATATTCATCATCACCAAAATGGATTTTGGTGATCGTACATTTATGTTTGCCGGACAAAAAATATTTAAACATCATTTCATAGATGAGACAATGAAGAATAAGTTTTTAATTTTCATATCTACTCGTTCGGTTATTTTCGTTATTTACGTTATTTGTTTATTTATCAACTTATCCGTCATTTGAGGTCTTATTGGATGGATATTAAGGAATCGTCAAAATTCTTGAAAATTTGAAGAATAGTTCTTGATAGAATAATAATTGATTAATCATTTTAGAAATTTTTATCCCGATTATTTGGTAGTTATGAATTTATGAATTCAACACGATTGTTTATGGGAAAACTGCTACTGCAGACGTTAATGGTTGCAAAACGAATGAAACTTAATCGCTGTTGAATTCTAAAAAAATTATATCATCGAAATTTAGGATCAGGAGATTGATTAACGCTTACTTTAAAGTCGATCGACTGAGTAATTGTCGAGAAATCAATTAAAGTAAAGAGGAGTATCGCCTGAACAAGTTGAAACCGTTGTACAGTCCCTAACAAAACGTCACTCAACCTCACCCCAATATCCTGGAATTTGACTCGAATTATTATTAAAAGTCGTAACATAACATTTCCAAGTGTTAATTTATTATTAGTTCAGCTATTTGCAAAGCTAAACATGTACGTCACGATCTAGACTTGTAGATCCACGATTCACCCATTTTCTCACAAACTTTCTGTTCGACTATCAATCCCACAAGACCTTAAAAAAACTTAATTTTTTCCATTTCGAATCTCGACACTTATAAAAAAAAAAAATTACGCTACGGATCTAAAATTTCAAATGACACCGAGGCTGCGACACAGAATTTAAATTCCACCTCAAATTACGTCCTCCATCCTACAATACCAGAGTTATCCATACCATTGTCGGTTCGCAACCAACAACTCCAACAACAATACAAAATAAAACGCGAAAAAAAACGAAAATAAGAGAAAAATACCGGAATAAAAAATAACAAAACAGAAGTAAAAAAAAAAGAAGAAAAAAACCCCAATCCGGTAAAACCGATTGTGTTGCCCGCGAGAACGTAGAACGATGAGGATTCTTAGGAAGGGGAAAAAACCTTGAGGCGAAGAAATGAATGAATTCAAGACGCGTGGGGTCCGTGGGTACGTCGATGACACGTTGAGAAGAAGAAAACGTCGGGTTCGTCGGGATTCTGCGGCTCCGCGGACGAACGCGAACGAACGATCATGAATAACCAATCGGGTTTGTCCACAATGCGACGAGCGCAAAGACGCAAAGACGTTGCCAAGATCACTTGGCGAGGAAAAAGTCGGACAAGGCCCCTCTTGGCCGGCAATTTGCGATAAAACTCGGTGCTCGAGGAGGAAAAAATCCGGCCCCGAAACCGCGTTTGGTGGGAAGATGGTCGTTCTAAAGGCAGGGAAATTCGTTCTGGCCGAGGGTGGCGCTGCGATCGGGTAATACATAGGGGACGAACATGAATGGACACTAGGAGACCAAACTCTTGGCGACATTAATGGAATTTTTAGAATTAGCAGAGGTCCTCAACGTGGGACCAGCAAAATTAGGGCAAAAACAATTTAAAAAAAGCTGCAAGTTAATACTCGCAAATTGCTTCGTCATGATTTGAGACAAGATGGAAGTTGAAGCTTGCGATTTGCTTCTTCTGAATCGTAGGTAGTAAACGAAGATTGCTTTATGAGGATTCGGGAATAACGCGAAGACTCCGACTAAAAAAATATCCGGCCCCGAAACCGCGCTTGGTGGAAAGATGGCCGTTTCGAAGGCAGGGAAATCCGTTCTGGCCGAGGGTGGCGCTGCGATCGGGTAATACATAGGGGATGGAAATGGATGGGCACTACCCTAGCAATTTTGACGACTGCAAAGTCAATCGAAAATATCAACGGTTGAATTTGGACAGCTTTACAACTACAAAGTCAACCGTAAAAAATAATCTTAATGGTTGATTCAACGGTTGTTTACTCTTCCAAAGAAATATTATTGGATATAGTTGGGAATGATTGAAGAACTTTTTCAATCGTTCCCAACTGTGTTTCTTAATTGCGTCCCGAATGATTCAGAACGATTCAAGCCGTCTGTCGTATTCCCTACCGTTCTCAATGGGGACGTATGATTTATAGGTTATGTGTGTTGGTAGAAACACGCTGATCTTGGGAAATTATTTGAAAACGTCCATCCAATTTTTGAGCAGAATTGTTCCACTTTTTCTTTTCAATGTTGCTCAAACTTCATAAAACATTAGAAATTTTTTATTCAAATAATTCTCCTGTAATCAAAGAATTGCCACCGACGTTCTTATAAATAATATTATCTTAATGAATCAATACATTTTCTGAAGAAAAATAACTCCTATTCGTATAAATTAAAGAAATTTGATTTTTTTGCGAAATATATTTCACGCCGTAGCCCTGTTGTGGATATTCACTTGCGAAACCGTTTGATGCCGTCGATTATACATGCCGTGTTGCGGCGGTGGAAGATTGCGTTGTTATGACACCGATGACAGATGGCATCGTTTATTGATTCTCTGTTGACAAAATTGAAACGACTGGGTACAATTGGGAATGATTGGGAACGAATGAAAAACGCTTGACTGATCAGAAACATTTGGAAACGATTGAAAAAAGAAATACCTTGATAGAGAACGATTCGGAACGATTCAGCATTCAATCGTTTCCAACTGTATGCAATAATATTTTTTTTATAAGGGTATCGCGGTTTATACGCAGGATGGTTGACTTTCGCAGATGAACAGTTGAGAAGCTGTTCAAATTCAACCGTTGAGCTTTTACGTTGACTCAAATGTCTTTTTCAAGCGGTTGACCAAAATGACAGGGTAGGAGACCAAACTCTCGTCGCCATTAATGGAATTTTCAGAATTAACAGATGTCCCCGCG
Organism: Sussaba pulchella; assembly: GCA_963971145.1. NCBI lineage: Eukaryota > Metazoa > Arthropoda > Insecta > Hymenoptera > Ichneumonidae > Sussaba > Sussaba pulchella. The sequence continues at coordinate 6,940,980 of OZ020178.1, forward strand.
TAGGAAGAGCTAAATTAGGACGAAAACAATTAAAAAAAAAGCTGCAAGTTAAAACTCGCAAATTGCTTCTTCATGATTTGAGACAAGCTGCAAGTTGATGCTTGCAATTTGCTTTTTCTGAATCGTAGGTAGTGAACGAAGATTGCTTAATGAGGATTTACGAATAGAGGAGCTACGAAGGAGCATCTTTTTTTCTGGTTCTTACACGCTATCGGCGCAAGTCGTAAGCGGCGCCCATTTTGAATTCTTCAATCAACAATCAATAGCATTGACGAGATTTCGACTTTAAAGTATTACTTAAGGGTCAATTGTCACGAAACAATAAAAAACCTCGTCCCAGTGCTCTCTAAAAAAAATGTAAAATTGTTAGTGCGATTAATCGTTCGTCAACTGCTCGGTAAATTTTTTTTTAATTTATATTTTGCCGCGCAAACGAGGCATGCCGGTTGAAACAAGTCCTCTGGCGCGGCAATCGAGTAAGGCTGTGCCTTAGCTGGCCCCATCTGGGCCAGCCGACTAGCGCCTAACAATCCAGGAAATCCCGACAGCGAACGTCGACAGGTTGCAGACCATCAGGGGCCTTAAATTTCAAATGTTTACCATTTTTTACACCGCTCAACAGACAATTAAACGAAAAATCAACATAAATTACCTCGAACGATTGACCTCGAATGTTGGCAAACAACTGTCAGTTCGTAATCCGACAGTCGGTGGCTGACGTTTAGACACGGCGGAAACCGCGAGTTTGCAAACCGTTTGACGGACCATTCCAGTCCGGTTCGGCGGGCAAACTCGTCGGTTGGTTGTTACACACTTCTTGTAATGTGATACGCGCGTTGAGTGCGCGAGAGAGAGAGAGAGAGAGAAAGAGAGAAGAGGGAGAGGAGAGGGAGAGGGAGGGAAAAAGAGAGGCCGTGAGAGAAAGATAGAGAAGAGAGAAACCGCCTCCTCGGAGGTCAGCATTGACGCAAATCCATCCGATGTCACGTGACCCTTCCACAGGCCCCGAACCAACACAATATGTCCTCCTCCTCCTCTTCCACCTCCTCTCCCATCTCCTCACCCTGCGATTCTTCATTCTCCGCATCCTCTGTCTCCTTCCCACCAACGATGACGGCGATAACAACGTTTATACCCATACCACTTGTCCGCGTCCTGAATCGGCGACCACCTTTCGTTATTTTTAATTTTTTTTCTTCATATTTTTCTTTTTTGTTTTTCGTATCCTATAATTTTATGTATGACCGTGTTGCTCTCGAGCCTCATCATCACAACTGCAAAACTCTCACGTACACCGACCATCTGTATAACTTGTGTACAATTTATGCAATACAACCGTGTCTCTTAGTCCGCCCTCTTACCGACGTTCCTCTCGTCCTCGGGGCCAGTCACACGTCGCACGAGGGCCACCCACGCGTTCATCGACAATTAACACTCGTACGGCGAAGTTGGAATTCTTATTACGACGCAAAGTATATGAGCGAGTATTCTGGCTCTGTCTCTGTCGATCTTTCTTTTTTTTTATTTGTTTCTTTCTCTCGCTCTCTCTTCCTTCCTATTTCTATCTTTCTCTCTTTCTCTCTCTCTCTCTCTCTTTCTCTCTGTCTGGCTGACTGTCTGTCTCTCTCTCTCTCTTTCTTGGTTACTCCTAATGATTTTCTCTCTCTCTCTTTTTTTTTTTCTCTACCTCCGAACAAATTATAGATATCGTTATTACACATCAACGTTACGACGATATTACTTCCTAGGTGGTTATCCCGTTCTTATTTTTTTCTTTTACCGTTTGTTTTTGTATCATAAGGCTCGGTTTTGTCACCGTTGAGCTCTTCACACGTATATACGTATATTGTATACACGGATGGGTATTTTTATCGAATGAAAATGTATTTGGAATACTTTCTTTTTTAAATTAGGAATGTAATTGCTATTAAACCTTCACCATCACATTCCCGTTTCATCTCTCTATGATTTTTTTTAAACACTCGGCCATTTTGTTTCTTGTGAATAAACTTTTCGTACGTCTTCTGGAATGTTCGAAGCATGTTCTGTAATTTTTTTAACCACTTCGGACGGATAGTTCGATCACAATCGTTTTTTTTCTTTTTAAACTGAGTGGGCGAAATCCATCCAGTGTAGCGGTCAAGGGTTAAATATCCGAATGAATGATAAAAACAATAATTCGTCCAAATTATACATAATTATTGCAAAAATGTGATAATTGTATGTATTTTTTCCATTACGATTAATCATAGTTATTTGTTTTTAAAAAAAAATGTATTTCAAATACATTTTCGTTGTATAAATTCCCGTCTCTGATTACATGTATTGTAATTATATTTAGAAATCTCGAAGTCAGACGATCGCGAGTTAAGGTCGAGGACTCGAATTGCATTTGAAATTTTCACAAAGCCGGGAAAATAAAAGAAACAAATGTATAGTTTTTCGATGATGATCGAATTTCTGTCGTTTAAACATGATTTTTTCCATTTCACAAATTGTCTATTTGCCATCGTTTTTTACGAGGAAAAAAAAGTTATAAATACTTCGAATGTTGAGTTGAAAAAATTGAGATCTACCATGAGATATAAAAAGATTCATAATAGAATCATTAATTCTATGTCATAAATTAAACAAGAGTGCAAAGTCGAACCTTGGACATTGCTTCCTCATAATTTTACACATTTTGGCTTTCTCATAGAGGAAACTTTGGCAAATGTGTAAAATTATGAGGAAGCAATGTGCAACGTTCGACTTTGCGCCCTTGTTTTCATATAAAATCCGCTCGTAAATCTATCTAGTCCGGAATAAATATATGGCAAATTCCACGTTAAATCCAAAACATTGAAAATCGCATTAAATCTGAACGTCTGGATGGATTTTGCCCAAATTCAATACGAAACGTCTTTCGATAATAGTGCAACTTTGTACCAAATTTTAGTCCGATACTTCGAAAATTGCGCGAACTAGAGAGCGCACGAAATTTTTTGAAAAATTTCAAAATTCTCTAAAAACCAAAGCACTACATGGATTTTACTCAAATTCAGTACCAAGCATCTTTCTGTAATACTGCAACATTCTACTGAATTTGAGTTCGATATCTCGAAAATTGTGCGAGCTAGAGAGCGCAAATAGATTTTTGAAGAATTTCAAAATCGCGTAAAAACAAAAGAACTGCATGGATTTTTCGAAAAATTTAATCAAGCAAGGCGCCTTGAACCCTTCACGTGTGTGATAAATTTCAGCTTGATATCTCAAGCCCTTTTCAAGTTGTGAACGTTAAACGAATGTTACACACACACACACACACACACATAAATCCGAACATTTTTTCTAAATGTGATTTCTCGATATTTTGAAACATTTCGAACACATGAAAATCTGGAAAAAAAATGTTTTCACGAAAACAAAGCTTCCTCTATGAGGAAGCAAAATAATTCTCGTCAGAATTACCCGAAAAATATATTTTATTTACCGTTAAAAAAAAAAAAATTGTGGAAATATGGAAAATGCAAAAATGTTGTTCTCGCCGTAAATTATTCGAAGTGTCGAGACGAGAATTTTTATCCAATATCCGTGGAACTAGCCCGTGATTCGGACGAGGTGAGAATTCGCACGACGTAGTGAAGAATCTTCGTTAGATCCTGACGTTGTCGCTCGTCCGGCGTATCCAGAAGCGACAAACGTCCGAGAACTTCTTGTATGCTTTGGGAAAAACCGGCGCTGCGTATCGTCAATTTGCCCTTTTGATTGTTGCTCACCAACGACCACAGTATCGAACCCGCGATTCCAATCTCGCTTATAGAACCGCTGTCGAACGTCGAGTGCAGCAGATTTATGAATGACACTTGAAAATAATTGAAAAAAATAAATAAAACAATTTAAAAAACGATTTAAAAAATAAAGAAGTCAAATAAAAATAGATGAGTACATGAAGAAGTCTTGGAGAATTGGAGAATGGGAAGAATATTTGCTAGAAATGGAGGTTGACGATGAAATAATGATAAATGAATTATATAAAATGGAGTATGGACACTTTCTTCTTTCCTTGCTTCTACAATTGAACTTCATTTATTTATCATATTTTAAAAATCAAATGCTTTTTCAATTTTTAAATAATTTTTCAAAATTTAATGCAGCAGATTTATTGATGATACTACGAAATTAATAATAAACAAACGATTGAAGAATTAATGAATAAATGAAAAATAGGCATATGGAAAAATGGTGGAAAATTCTATCACTTGAAAATAATTGAAAAATACAATTGAACAAAATAGAGAAGTAAAATAAAAATAGATGAGTATATAAAGAAGTCTTGGAAAATTGGAGAATGACGAGAATATTTGCTAGAAATGGAACTTGACGATGAAATAATGACGGGTGAATTATACAAAATAGAGTTTGGACATTTTCTTTCCTTGCTTCTACAATTAAACTTCATTTATTCATCATATTTTCAACATCAAATCCTTTTTTCAATTGTTAAATATATTTCCAACATTTAATGCAGCAGATTTATTAATGATACTACGAAATTAATCATAAACAAACGATTGAAGAATTAATGAATAAATAAAAATAGGCATATTAAAAAATGTTGGGAAATTTTATCACGAAAAGAATATTCGCTACAAATTCGTCTTGACGATGAAGTTACCATGAATGAATTGAATAAAATACAATTACATCTTCATCAATTGATCAACATTTTTTAAATCAACTCGTATCTCCATTTTCCGATAATTTTCTTTATCAAAATTATTCGTAAAAAGATTAATCAAATGCTTTCGACAACAAATGTTGAGTAATTGAAGAACTAACTTACAAAGTTTGTAGGATCGGTAAAAATCATGGCAAATTCAAATTTTGAAAAAAAATATCAATTCTTCCAGCAAAATAGAATTCAAAAAAATCTCGAATGAAAAAAAAAAAATTTCACATCGAAAATCTTACAAAAAAATCATCACTGAAGACGAGTTCATCTATAATTTCGTCAAAAGATCAAGAACCTATCGAAATTTTCATTCTTTTTTCTAATCTATAATATCTTCTCTAATCTTTTCCTTAAAACTCCAATGAATGAATTCAACGAATTGAAAATAATAACAATAGAAGCCAGAAAAACATTAAAACATTTCCAATCTCGAACAAAGCAAATAAACCTGTGAAAAAAAATGTGTTATTCGATTTTTGTATTTGTTTTCTTTGCAATATCTATCGATAATCGTACGATGATTCTAACCTGATGCGAGAAGCCGAGGCCTGTTGCTCGGATTGAATACTAAATTGCGAAGAGTCGAGATAGCGAGAAGACGAGTTGCAGGTGTGTTGGACCGTGCGAGCTCGACGAGAACGTCCAAGCCATCCGGAGCCTTGCCAGACGAAAAAAAAAAAAAAAAAACACAAATAACAAGAAAAAAAAAGAACATTAAAGGATGCAACAACAACAAACGGATTAATAAAACATTCGTCGATAAATTATTGCCACGATGTTGATTCAATTGCAGAATCTATACATGTTTAGACTCACTTTTGGCACGGATATCTGTCCTTCCTCGTGGAACGTAAAGTCATTGAGAAATTCCAAACAGTAAACTTCCAACAACGGCCAAGGTTTCGATCTCTTTGTCATTGCCGGATAAATTTTTCCGAACAACGACAAGAGATTGCTCTGAAATTAACGAACGAAAAATCATCGTAAATTCGGCCTCACGAGAAAAAAACGAATAAATAAAGCAACCCAAAAGCGAAGATAAAATCGTAAAATCTAACCTAATCTAATGTAGCTAATTTAATCTAATTATCGTCTATCGTAATAATTTTATTTAGATTTTACGAGTAAAAATAAATAATCCAAAATAATCCAAGGCAACGAAATATTATCTTAAATTGAATAATCGACAATGGACAAATGTGTAAAACGATAAATGGATAAATGGCAATAGATAAATGTCTGGAAGATAGAATCGTAATATAATCTAACCTAAGGTAATCTATTTAATTTAATCTAATTATTATCTATCGTAATAATTTTATTTCAAGTTTACGAGTAAAAATAAATAATCCAAGAAAACCCAAGCTAAAAAAAATTATCTTAAATTGAATAATCGACAATAGATAAATGTCTAAAAAGAAAAATAGATAAATGGCAATGAATAAATGTCTGGAAGATAGAATCGTAATATAATCTAACCTAATCTATCTAATTTAATCTAATTATTATCTATCGAAATAATTTTATTTAGATTTTACGAGTAAAAATAAATAATCCGAAATAATCCAAGCCAACAAAATATTATCTTAAAATGAATAATCGACAATGGATAAATGTCTAAAAATACAAATAGATTAATTGCGATAGATAAATATCTGGAAGATAGAATCGTAATATAATCTAACCTAATCTAATCTATCTAATGTAATCTAATTATTATCTATCGTAATAATTTTATTTCAATTTTACGAGTAAAAATAAATAATCCAAAATAACCCAAGCTAAAAAAAATTATCTTAAATTGAATAATCGACAATAGATAAATGTCTAAAAAGACAAATAGATAAATGTCAATAGATAAATGTCTGGAAGATAGAATTGTAATATAATCTAACCTAATCTATCTAATTTAATCTAATTATTATCTATCGTAATAATTTTATTTCAATTTTACGAGTAAAAATAAACAATCAAAAATAACCCAAGCCAACAAAATATTATCTTAAATTAAATAATAAACGATAAATAAATGTTCGGAACAATTAAAATACCTTGGAAATGGCGACTCGACACTCGTGAACGTTCACGGAATTCCTCAAAACGTGAAACGCAAAATGAAACTTGTGATTGTCAAAATGTTTATTATTGCCGGCTTTGTCGAGTTCTTTGCCGACCAAATTTATTATCGCGTGCAACAGTGACGCACCGTTCGGAGTTCTCCGGAGTCCACAGCCTTGCAACGCGGTCGTCAGCGTCAGCGAGTGCGTGCCTAATAAAAAAAAAATTAAAAAAAATAAGAAAGAAAAAACAACGAATCAACAAAAGAAAAAAATTTGAATAGAAAAAAAAACCGTGCGATAACGATTACGACACGTAATTAGAATGTCATTCTTATCGTATTTTTTTTTAATCGAATGAACGATTCGTCATTTATCTATTTTCGTTCGTTCGGATGGAAAACATCGAATCAACAGATTTTTTTTTTATTACGTTTTGTTTTGGATAGACAAAAAAAAAGATACAAGAATATGTGGCTAGATAGGTTAATTATGTATTTAATATAATTTATATAAATTTGTTTTTTCGAATTATAAGTATTTAATTATAAATATTTAAATATTATTAAGCATGAAGTATTTGATGTAAATGTATTTAAAAATTAACCTTCTGTGCAATTTGTCGTAAAAGTGGCAACGAGTTCGAGAGCCGACGTAATGGTTTTATCATCGAGCGATATCCAAGCCCAGAGTTTGTGAACGACGTCCGCCAAACCCGCTTTCGACAATTTTTTTTTAACCTCGACGTTGTTGTACGAAAAATTCATCAGAAGCACGAAAATTCGTCTAACGTCGCTCAAAAGTGGATGAACCTGCGCGAATAAAAGAAAAAAAGCAACTGCTCAATCATGAAATTTAATAGCATTGACTGATTCATCATTTATTTATTAGATAATTCAATCAATCAATCCGAATTAATTATTCATAGAAAAAAAAAGTATTTTCCCGAAAATGTAGGGGGGCGGGGGTAAGGTTAATTCGGCGAAAAAGAAGCATGTTTTTAAGATTTTTTTCTGGCGATACAAATAGTGTAAATTTATTGAATCAATTTCCATATAATAATCCAACATTTAAACAATATTTTCGTAAATTTTCATTATAAAATATTGAGAATTAAGCGGGTGACAGTGAATCTCCGGAGGCGCCTCGAGAAAGTCCGTGTTCACGATAACGCAAAATCTACAGGACCAATCGTTTTTAAATTTTGCACACTACTTCTTCACATAATTCACCAGGTATTGTCGAGAGCTTTTTTTTTTAATAATTATTAATTTTACAGCAAGAAATTAGCTGATTTTTATAGCGAAAATCGGTTTTTTTGCTTCCAAGTGCTACGAAAAAATCAAAAATAAAAAATAAAAAAAATCCTCTCGTGATTACCTCGAGAAACATCTCCTTCAACGAATGCATTTTGATTTTTTTGTTTCAGATGATTCTTTTGCGAGTTATGATGAACACCGCAAAGCAATTTTTTTTCGAGGCACCTCCGGAGATTCACTGTCACCCGCTTAATTTTCAATATTTCGGAATGAAAATTTAGAAAAATATTGTTCAAATGTTGTATTATTATATAGAAATTGATTGAATAGATTTACACTATTTGTATCACTAGAAAAAAAATCTTAAAAACATGCTTCTTTTTCGCCAAATTCACCCCCCCCCCCCCTTAAAAAAGAATAACGCAAAAATAATCGCAAATAAAATTAAAAAAAAAAAAACACCTTTTTTTCTCGATAACTCTTCGATTTTAATCCCTGAAAAGGTTGCAGATTAAATTCCGTGTGAAGTTCTTTGAGTATCATCAGACAAGTTTCCCCCAGATTTTCGTTAATTGCAGTTTTTTTGGCCTCGATCGAAACCCCGAGCAAATTCGACAAAGCCCCGATGACGATGTCCTTGTCTCTGGACAAATTCGTACATTCTTTCGTCGATTTAGCATAATTGTGAGCTATAAAAAGATGTATCAAACTTTTCGAAATTTCCGAACCGATCGGAATTCGTTCGTTTCCCAATTTTCTCGTCTTCGATGATTTTTCTCGATTCGAAATCGACGAATTTGCGGTTGAATTTTTCACCATCGTCAATCTGTTGATGCTCGACAAAACTTTGCGCAAATTGTAATCTTCGTCGTGCAAACAATCCGACGTAATAATATAATTTTCGTCGAGCACGTGCGACAAAGTTTGATCGAACGTTTCGTGAATGAAAAATTTTTTTTCACGTTCTTCGTTGCTTCGTTGAATTTCTTGTGACAACAAAAATGCCAAACAACCGATTGAACTCATTCGTAATTCGGGAAGAGAATCTTTCATCGCTCGACAGATGGAACGGAGAATGTGTTGAGATCCGGAAGTTTCCGTGGCTGTTATTATGGCTTCCATGTGATGTTGTCCGCTTTCGGTTAATGACAGAACCGACAAGAAATTGTAGACCTCGGTACAAAGATTTTTGCGAAGGTTGAACACCCGGCTTCCGTCTTCGACTGGATGACAATTTTATTTTAGAAAATTTTCAAATCGATGAGTATATATTTATTATGATGGCTGGACAGAAAACAAATTTTCTGATTTTAAATGGTAAGTATTTACTACGAAGTATTTTGTATCCGTAGAATTCTGCCCAAAGATTAACTAGATCGGACAATTTTCAGGGGTCGCATACGATTTTTTAAGTTTTCCCATTTGATTAACGTGGGAAGAACATGAAGATTAAAAATCGCTTAAAATCGCGTGCAGATCTTCGGAATAAGATTGCAAATTTGGTCGATAATTTTTTACGGGAAATCAAAATTATCGATGGAAGTTGCGATCGGATTTTGAAGGTCGGCATGTCATTTTAAGTGGTTTTGAAAGAGCTTGCAAATAGAATTTACGGAATGGACGTAGCTGGAAAATTCGCGGAGCTATGAATTTTTGAATGGAAACTTTATGTTGTTCCAATGTTAATCAAATGGGAAAACTTAAAAAATCGTATGCGACCCCTGAAAATTGTCCGATCTAGTTAATCTTTGGGCAGAATTCTACCAATGCAAGAGACTTTGTAGCGAATACTTACTATTTAAAATCGGAATTTTTTATTTATTTTTCAAGCCACCCTAATATTTGTTTGTATAATTATATACATTTCTTATTTATAAAATTGTTATAGGTATGTTAAATATGTATCATATAATATATTATTATTTAGAATGTTATTTGTTTTGAATTGAACTATAAATAAATTAATAATAATAACAGAATTGATTGATTTAATAAATATTTTTGTATAATTCATTAAATTTGGTCATGACTTTAATTAATTGATCGAAATTAATTTTCGTAGATTGATTGATAATAATATCATTGATCAATCATATTAAAAAGAGTATAATATAGAATTTATAATTTAATTCACAGGAATTCATTGAATGAAATAAATTGACTCCAAATAGAAATCAATAAATTTTGGAAAATCAATCGAAAAATCAGCGAGAAAAATGATTTCTCGCGTTTTTTTAGAATCGTCCACTGTTCTTCACTCCGTAAAAGTATTTTGAATATATTTTACACCGACAATGACTAGTTTACGTCGACGATGAATCGGTAAAATCAATTATTTAAATTAATTCCGAACGACGCTTGAAATATTTGGCCAAAAGAAAGAAAAAAAAAAGGACAAGAAAATCATTTTCACAAAAGTAATGTTGATGGAAAGCTCAGATTTTGCTCACAATCGTGCTCGTTGTCGAGATATTTCAACAGCAAATAAAGCGTTTCGGTCGAAAAGTTTGCAATCGTCGCGAATTCTTGACAATGAGTTATGCAGTTCGTCATCAAAGTGCAAAGACTTATGTACATCTCGAGAACGTCGCAGTACTGAGCAAGGGTTTTACGTTCGATTTCTTCGTACCTCGGTATTTCGCCGAAGCATCTGTTGACAAAATCAAATACATGAATTTCAACGAATCTTCCTAAATACAAGGAAAGTCGCGAGGTTAAAAAAATGTCATAGAGAGAAAAAAATAATAACAATAAAAATAATTAAAAAAATTTCTAATAAATATGTAAAAATTAATAAAAGTAAAAATGCAAAAATTAATAAAAGTAAAAATTTTAAAACTAATAGAATCTAAAATAAAAATGAAAAAATTAATAAAAATTAAAATAACGAAAAGAATTGAAAATAAAAAGTTAATAAAAATAGAAATTAAAAAATTAATGAAAGTAAAAATGAAAAAATTAATGAAAATAAAAATGGAAAAATTGATAAAAATAGAAATGAAAAAATAAATGAAAATAAAAATGAAAAAATTAATGAAGATGAAAATGAAAAATTTGATAAAAATAAAAATGAAAAAATGAATAAAAATAAAAATGAAAAAATGAATAAAAATAAAAATGAAAAAAATGAATAAAAATAAAAATAATGGCAAAAAAAAAATGTTTAAACTTGCCCCAAAAAGTATTTGTCCAACGATTGTTCGTAAATGTGTTTGGCAACGTTCTGGCCACCGACGATTATTAAATTATTAAGTAGAGTGCAAGTAGCGGTTATGAGAGAAGGCGTAGCTACCGAATTTCGACTGTTTTCTTCGTCATCCTCGTGCTGTCGTCAAATAATACATGTTTATTACATTTTTCGGAACATGGATGTATTTTTATTTCTCATTTTTCGAATGTAATTATATTTTGCTTCATTTCGTTTTTATTCGATTCATTTATTTATCTATTTTTTTCCCATTTCCAAATTTGTGATCTGAATACGTGGATTAAAATTTCGCGAGGGCAGCTACATCGAAATTGAAGAATTGCTCACCGAAAATTCGCTTCCTTCGGATGGCTCGCAGATAGTTTCTCCATTATCGGATTCCAGACTCGTGCCAACGTATATGTTCGAACATAGAACGCTGATTTCGTAGAAAACGTTGCTCTGCTCAATATAGATGACAATAGCTTGAGCTTTGAGAGAATCCATCTGTCGAACAAACAAAATGAATAAACAAATAAATAAATAAAATGTAAAAATATGTGTTAAAAAAAAACCTTTTTGTTTTTTACTTTGAACCATAAGAATTTTTTGATATACATGTTTAATGTACATGAATTTTGGTACAAAATGTAACTCTTCATATTTTTTTTTAAGCCTCTCATCACCTTTGAAGATTTCCCATTTAAAATACAGAGGAAAAATTATTTTTTGTCTTAAAATGACTTTCATCCAGGAGTATTCAGCTTATCTTCATCAATACCTGAGTTTTTTAATGAGAAAGTGACACCCTTTGAAAAGTACCTGCTTAAAAAAAAAATTTCTAATGTAATAGTTAAATTAAGTTTATAGTAAAATGGATTTTTTTCGAAAGATCACGTTTTTCAAGTGAAAAATCATATTTCCTGGCTAAAGAATAAACTTTTGAAGAAAAGTACTATATTACTTTTTTGTAAAAAATTTAATTTCCTGTGGAAAAACTTCTGCAATTTTTTTACAAATCGATTATTTTACGAGTTATTCCGGAATAATCAATGGAAATTGATGAAATTCCGGATATCTTTTTGGGATATCAGCACCCCGATATTCATGAATTTTCATTGGTTTTTCTGTAATAACTCGTAAAATAATCGATTTGTAAAAAAATTGCAAAGAAGTTTTGTCACGGGAAATTGAATTTTCTACAAAGGAGTACTTCTGTACTTATCTTCAAAAGCTCGTTCTTTCGCCAGGAAACGTGATTTTCTACTTAAAAAACGTGATCTTTCGAAAAAAAATTTTTTTGACTATTAAATGAGAAAAAAAATTCATTTTAAAGTAGGTACTTTTCAAAAGGTGTCACTTACTCATCTAAAAAGCCTGGCATTGATGACGATGAGCTGAATACTACTGAATGCGAGTAATTTTGAGACAAAAACTAATTTTTCCAGTGTATTTCAAATGGAAAATCTTCAAAGGCGATGAGAGCCTTCAAATATTAATATTAAGTGCTAAATTTTGTACCAAAATTTCCATCTTAATGAATATCGAAAGATTTTGATGGTTCAAAATAAATAAAAAAAGCTTCTTTCTGTAACACCCTAATATGTAATTATAAAATAAAATAAAATAGAGAAATTTCCAGATATTCAACAAATCGATAAAATTATTTATAAAATTAATTCAACAAATCGTAAAGTAATTTGCAAAAAAAAAAAATAATTCTAAAAAATCGAAAGAGAAAAATAAACTCACGTATTGAAACGTCGGTTTGTTGGAATTTTTGACCAAATTAGCGAGGGCTATACAAGCTTGTTCTCTGACGATGCAACATTCATCGCGATTGGTAACGTAACGAATTAAAGTGTGACATAATTCGCTCGGTGCCAGAGCCACGGATTTCAAAAGTTGACAAGCCGTGTGATCGGCTCTCGTCAATCCAGCGAGCAGCTGAAATGCGGATGCTCTGACGAGAGGATCGCGATTTCTCCACAGCATCGGCAGCCAACTCAAATTTCGATCCTCGTCGTACCAAAAATCCATCCATTCCTGCATTCAATTTAACATAATAATTATTTTCATTAATCAAATTTAAAACTCCTCACAACGACAAATTTATTCAAAATTTCATGAGTTTTCTTGAAGAATTTCTATTTGTAATTATCAATTACAAATCACAATGTCAATTTTATCCCGTGGAATTTACGTCAATAAAAAAAATAAAAAATCTTGTAACAGTGGGGAAAGATTTTTATTTGTAATAATTAATTTTTAGAATTATTATTGTAACAAAAATACCGGCAAAATTTTAAAATAATAAAACAAAAATAATTATTTGGGAATGATAATACATAAATTAACAGACTGTGTAAATAAACCTTGTAAAAGGTTTCTACACTATAACTAAATAAATGAATTAAAAAAATTAAAAAGAAAATTTTAATAATTTTAAACAATGAGAAAGAAAAGGAAAAAATTCTTACATTTTTTCGGAAATTTCGTTGCATCTCGTAGAGCAAGTGATTGAGGCATATTATGGAATTACGAGTGATCGATAGTCCCATGAAGCTGACCGTTCCTGCTCCGTAAAACGAGATTATGAGCTCGATGAGAGAATTTCCGAGCGATTTGAGAAGATTTTTGTGACTTCGCCACTGGCACTTGCTCGTCAAATACGTCAGACAGCGGAGCAACCAATCCAAATATGCTGTGACAAAAATATTTTCATTGAATTCGATATATTAAAAAAAAATTCTACCAAAAATATTGCTTTTAAGATTAAGATAAACAAAAATTATCATTGCTATGAATTCTATTTATCGAAACGAATAAATCATGAACTTTTGTCACCCTAGAATAGTTCTTGAATCGAATTGAATTTTTTGCTTCCTCATAGAGGAAGCTTTGTTTTCGTGACAAAAATTTTTCTTCCAGATTTTCATGTAGACGTGTTCAGAAAGTCCCAAAAAGACGAGAAATCATATTTAAAAAAAATGTCCGGAGGTGTATGTGTGCGTGTGTATGTATGTAACATTCGTTTAACGTTCACAACTTGAGAACGGCTTGAGATATCACGCTGAAATTTATCACACATGTAAAGGGTTCAAGGCGCGTTGCTTGATTAAATTTTTCGAAAAATCCATGCAGTTCTTTTGTTTTTACGCGATTTTGAAATTCTTCAAAAATCTATTTGCGCTCTCCAGCTCGCACAATTTTCGAGATATCGAGCTCAAATTCAGTAGAATGTTGCAGTATTACAGAAAGATGCTTGGTACTGAATTTGAGCAAAATCCATGTAGGGCTTTTGTTTTTAGAGAATTTTGAAATTTTTCAAAAATTTTCGTGCGCTCTCTAGCTCGCGCAATTTTCGAGATATCGGACTAAAATTTGGTACAAAGTTGCACTATTATCGAAAGATGTTTCGTATTGAATTTGGCCAAAATTCATCCAGACGTTCAGATTTAATGCGATTTTAAATGTTTTGGATTTTACATGGAATTCGCCATATATTTATTCCGGACTAGATAGATTTACGAGCGGATTTTATATGAAAACAAGGGTTCAAAGTCGAACCTAGCACACTGCTTCCTCATAATTTTCCACATTTTCCGAGAGCTTCCTCTATGAGGAAGGCAAAATTGATCGACACATAGTTTTTCATTGAGCAAATTCTGAAAAATGTGTAAAATTCTGAAGAAGCAATGTCCAAGGTTCGACTTTGCACCCTTTTTTTTTTTAAATGTCCTACCAAGATTGTAAAAATGTTGCTGTTGCTGTTGCTGCTGTTGCTTCTGTTGATGCTGCGGCGTTGGCTGTTGATCGCCGAAACACAGATTCGTAACGATCAATTCGATAAAACCGATCCACGAATCCTCGTTCTGCGATTCTTCGACGATTTCCCGAGACTCTTCGATCGCCGATGCCGAGCGAACTAGTTTCAATACAGCTTCGTGAACTTCCTGATTATCCGTGTTTATCGTGCCAACCAAATCGCTGAGCGATCTCGTAACATTTTTCTTTATAATATTGCACAGCCAATCGTTATTCTGTCCTAAAAATAACGATCGTTCGTAAAAAGGAAAAATCATTGTTTAATCAAAATGTTTTTGGTACATTATTCAAATTAATTATAAATATAATTAATTTTAATTGATTCAAATCTTAAATTAATTTTAAATCGCAAATTAATTTTAATTTATTCAAATCTCAAATTAATTTGAATTTATTCAAATCTCAAATTAATTTGAATTTATTCAAATCTCAAATTAATTTGAATTTATTCAAATCTCAAATTAATTTCAAATCTCAAATTAATTTCAAATGTCAAATTAATTTAAATTGATTCAAATCTTAAATTAATTTCAAATCTCAAATTAATTTTAATTGATTCGAATCCCGAATTAATTTCAAATCTCAAATTAATTTTAATTGATTTAAATCTCAAATTAATTTCAAATCTCAAATTAATTTCAAATCTCAAATTAATTTTAATTGCTTCAAATCTCAAATTAATTTCAAATCTCAAATTAATTTAATTGATCAATTTTGATTGATCAATTTAATTATAAATATAATTAATTTTACTTGTATTATAATTCGTTGGGAATTTTTCATCAGTCCAGAGCAATATTGTATTGGAAAATTTATAAAATTTATAAAAAATGTCAACAAATTATTTTTGACCGACTTACCGTTCATTTCAGCGTTTATATAAACGTACAAAAAATTCAGAACCTCGACGAAAAGTTCGCAGTCCTCCTTGTTGGTCGGTTGGGACAGAAGAAAACGCACGAATGATTGTTCCCAAGGCAATTTGTTGAGATCGTCCATTGACGTCTCGTAGCCCAACATTTTCCACAATTTCAGGTACCTAAATAACTTAATCACGATATAATCGAAAATCGTTGAATTTTTTCAATGAAAAAACAAAACAAAAAGAATCAGAATAAAATACAATAATTAAATTAAATTTGAATACATAAAAATAAACCAAAATAAATTTGAATAAATAAAAATAAATAAAAATAAATAAAAATAAATAAAAATAAATTTGAATAGATAAAAATAAATAAAAATAAACCAAAATAAATTTAAATAAATAAAAATAAATGAAAATAAATTTGAATACATAAAAATAAATAAAAATAAATTTGAATAAATAAAAATAAATAAAAATAAATCAGAATTAATAAAAATAAATTTAAAATTAAATAAAAGAAAATCGTCGCATCAAATACTAACATCGATAGACAATCGAGGGCGGTGGAAACTTGATAATGCGTCGTCGAATTTTGTACGTTAATCAGCTGATGACGAGCACAAAAATACACCGAGGTGTAACGCATAGTGAAAAATTCCGTTTGATTTATTCGAAGTTTATCGGAAATATCGCCGTCGTTGAGAGACTCCAAGGACGCAAAGAGGGTCGTAATATCAGCGTTGTTCCATTCCCAAACCCATAATTGACGGACAAACGTCATTGCTCTTGGCTTGCCGCTGTTTACGACTGACAATCGATTATTCAACCTTTTTCTTCAGAATTTTCTTATTTTTATTTTACAAAAAATAAAATAATTTGTTAATTTATTTTTTATTTTCGTTGGATTTTTTGTTATCGTTGAAAATATCGTTTACTCACTCGAAACGTCGGATCGTCGGTGAATGCTCGTTCTCCAGTGAGATTTGCAATTTACCGGAAGACGCATTTTAGTCGCCACAATGTGGGGCAATGATATTACGTTGAATTCGTTTTCTCGGGCGGTTGAAGGCATTACGATGTACTCGCTGTAAAGCAACAGACACAGAAGTTGCGACGCGTCGATCTTCACACATTCGTTGTTCGGAAAAAGAAACAAACCTGTGAATAATTTTTTTTAAAAAAAGTCTTTAAAAAATTTCAATTTTGAAAAAAGTCTTTAAAAAATTTCAATTAAAAAAAAAGTCTTTAAAAAATTTCAATTTTTAAAAAAGTCTTCAAAAAATTTCAATTTTCAAAAAAGTCTAAAAAGTTTCAAGTGAAAAGTCTGAAAAAATTCAATTTTTTAAAGTCTTTAAAAAATTTCAATTAAAAAAAGTCTTTAAAAAATTTCAATTAAAACAAAAGTCTTAAAAAAATTTCAATTTAAAAAAAAATCTTTAAAACATTTTAACTTAAAAAGTCTTTAAAAAATTTCAATTTTTAAAAAAGTGTAAAAAATTTCAATTTTTTAAAAATCTTCAAAAACTTTCAATTAAAAAAAAAGTCTAAAAAATTTCAAGTGAAAAGTCTTCAAAAAATTTCAATTAAAAAAAAAGTCTAAAAAATTTCAAGTGAAAAGTCTTCAAAAAATTTCAATTAAAAAAAAAGTCTTAAAAAAATTTCAATTAAAACAAGTCTTTAAAAAATTTTAATTAAAAAAAAAATCTTTTAAAAATTTTAATTTAAAAAGTCTAAAAAATTTTAATTTAAAAAAAGTCTAAAAAATTTCAATTTTTCAAATATTCTACTGCAATAACTTCAATTACGAAAAATGATTTAAAGTTTATATTTTGATAATGATTCGGTAGAATTTTTAAGCCCGATATTTCTTTTTCAAGCAACATAAACGAAATTATCGACATTAAAAAATTTACTGGGCATCAAATAAGAAATAATTACGATAACGAGGGTTCGAGAATACATTTTTTTTTGTATAATTTTGGGCTTACCGCGTAGAATATTGGAGATAACGTCGGATCTCGTTGATAAATCGTGACGCACGGAAGACTGGGTCGAGGCTAATATTTTTAGAATCGACAGAATGGGAATCACGGAATCCGGATAATTTCCATATTCCTTTTCGATCTAAAAGAAGTAAAAGGAAAAAACAATCGTCGTTAAATTCGGGAAAGCTCGGCTTGTATATCAAAAAAATTTAATTCGATTTTTATTTTTCCATTTTCTTTTAATAAGAAAAAAATAATTCCATTTTTGAAAATTTATTTATTATTGTTTTGTTTTTATTGAGAGACTTACCAAGGACTTGTTCATGATATCGATAATTAACGATACGCCGTTTTCCCGGACAAAAAGTTTGTGCAAGCAAGTGTCGGTGAGCATAACGCTTATTTGCACGAGAGCGGATTTTCGAACTTTCGGTTCGACGTCCGGTGTTTTTATCAGCTCCAATACCGAAAGCAAACTGCCCGTCTAAACAACATTTATTCATAAAATCATTAATTTTCGAAGCTTGGATAAAAACATGAGTACGAAGACAAGGCAGAGGTTAAATAATTTTAGCCCTAAAAATTTAAAAAAAATCTATATACCGACGTATTAGCGCCCCCAAGTGCACTCTGAAGCAATTTCTGTATCACTGATACACTCTGAACCATTGATACAGAAATTGAAGCAATTTTCGTACTTCAGAAAATTATTAGTTTCCATTTGATAATGAATATTGAAATCTGAGGGTTTTCGTTATTTTTATATATCTCCCCTGTCAAATTTAATTGAAGAGTTAAAATTCTAAGAGCATTATTGAGATTATTGAGCTTATTTGAGACTAAGCTGATCCTCTGGCAGCTGTAGGCACAAAAAAAAATTTTTTACTCACAATAATCTGTCTGTAATTTTTTCAAAAGAGGAAAAAAAATAATTGAAGTCAAATGAGGGGGATCTAACACTCAATCTAGAAAGCTCATCTTTTACCAGAATTTCTTCTTCTATCTAAGCTAACTATTTAAGGCGTGGCCCGTTGGAAAATCGAACATTTTTTTTTTTTTAAACATTAACATATATCGAATAAATTATAATAAAAATTGACAAATTTTGATGATTAAATCGATCAACAACCTGACAGCTTCCTCTAAAATATTAAAACTCGACAATTACAAAAATTATATATTTTACGATACAATAAATACCAAAAACCCAAATATTTCGGTCTTCAAAAATTTTGAAAGAAAATATCATTATAAAATCCTGCCTAAATTACAATAAAATTTCGTAAATTTTTATAATTCGTTCAATGACCTGATAGCTTCCTTCGGAGCGTTTAAAACCGCACGACGATCGGTCGAGGATGCACAACGAGCTCAGAGGAAGTCCGTGAAGCGATGACAAACGCGGAAGTTTCTTGGACGAATCTTTTTCACGTCCGAGCAAAAAAATCAAACGACAAAGAGCTTCTTCCCGAAGTCCAACGTCGGCAGCGTACAAGAGTCTGGAGTTTCCTTTCAAAACTTCGACGTACGGAAGTTTTATGCTCGCGTAGACATCCGGATCGAGCATCTTCGTGACGCATTGACCGAGTGACGAATTTGTTCCAGCGAGACATTGCAGAAGACCCAAAACTCTTATCAGAGCTTCCTCGAGCAATTTCGACCATCCCTCGTCGCCAATGTGAATCTTGCCTTTCAATATGTAAACGAGTATATCCTCGGCAAGGCTTTTTATCTGTCGAACAAATTTTTTTAAATTTAATTTGTTTCGTTTTTTTTTCTTTGCTTATTTTTTTGAAATATATTCGTCGAGAATTAATTTAATGGCAAAAGGGATAAGCTAGATAGATAAATCGATAAATTGAGAAATTGACAAATTAAATAATAATATAATAATAAATATATATAATAATATATATTTTTGTACCAACTAAATGAAGTATTCACGATTTTTTTCAATTTTCTTTATCGAACGGTTCAAAAGTTATGATTTTTTTTCGAAATCGTATCTTTTTTTTTTTCAAACGCTCGTAAATTAGGAAATAATGGCTAAAGTGAAATTTTTCTACCTTTTTAAATGTTGGGTTTTCGTCCAAGTTTTTCAAAAAAAAATACTCGACAATTTTAAGTTCTGTTTTTGACCTCTATTTTTGCATTTTTGAGTTTTACAAATTTTTTTCGAACTGTATGTCATATTTAATTTTTTTGAAAAATTAATATGTTAAAGTATACGTAATTTAACGCATTGTCTGTAGGTTTGATGATGATGTTCGGCCCTGTTCTTTTTTAATCAAATTTTGAATGTTTCAAAACAAAATTTATTGGTTTATAGGAGCCCAATTTTTAAAAATTTTGGAAAAAATTGGGTTCGTTTTTTTCGATGAGTACTTTCGAATAAAAAATTATGAAAACGATCTTAAAAATTATCGCCAGATCTTGATCGACATGCCATGGAATGCCCTATATATATATTGTAGTAATAATTGATAATTTTTATTATTATAATAATTAATTATACATAACCTAAATAGATGAATGAATGAACTGATAAATTAATAAATTAGGAAATTAATAAATCGATAAATTAATAAATTAGGAAATTAATAAATCGATAAATTAATAAATTGTGGAAAATTAATAAATTGATAAATTAATAAATTGAGGGAAATTAATACAAAAATTTTCTAATAAACATTCACCGTCTCATCATCTTCGCCCGCTCCGTGGCAAATAATTTCCGTCAAAACATTGGCTTCCAGAAGAAAAGCCACCTTCATCCACGCGTATTTGCCGATTTGCTTCGCCTCCACCCCGAGCGTAGCCGAAACTACGTCGCGACACTCGGCGTAAGCTCTTTTTCGAATATCTTCGTCGGCGTTCGACAAAAGATTCAAAATCAATTTGTTCGCTATTTCTCTGTCGTCGTTCTCGAGCAAACTGAACAATTTTTTTTCCAAACAATATTCACACAAGATCGTACGAACAATTGTTGAAGAAAAAAAAAAAATTGAATAAAGATAAATCGACAAAATGATGAGAAAATGGATAAAACTGATTTATTTTTTAATCGATGAAATTTAGAGGAAAAAAAATGTATGCTCACACGTTAACTTCCTGCAGGAAAGACACGTATTTCTTGACGATAGACAGCTTTTTGTGATACGACAGACTTGGCATGGAATCCCACATTATTTTCAATGTTTCTCCATGCGAACGCGAATTGTTCGATGTGTCCTTCATCAACACAATCGCCGATTTTAGAGACGATGTTATGTAACGAGTCTCATCGAACAATTGCATTGATTCAGTTGCTTCATTATCGGTAAATAGCTGAAAAAATAAAAATAAAAATACATAAATAAATAAAGATTAAAGAGTATATATTCGATTAATCACCACAATTTGGGGTCAACATAATTCATTTAACATTTTTCTTTTTATCCTAAAAATAGAAATAAAATAAAATTAAAATGAAATTTTTAAAGAATTAAAATAAAATAAAAATAAAATTTAAAATAAAATTAAAATGAAATTTAAAATAAAATAAAAAATAAAATTAAAATAAAATTAAAATAAAATTAAAATAAAATTAAAATAAAATTAAAATAAAATTAAAATAAAATTAAAATAAAATTAAAATAAAATTAAAATAAAATTAAAATAAAAATCTAATGTCAAATGAATAATATGTTAGTAGGATGAATTACCCGAGCGTATTGTTCCAGTGTAGATCCCAATCCCGGATACATGATAAAAATCGTGGCATCCATAACCCCTTGAGTTATCGCAATCTTAAGAATCTTCGGAACAACGATATCAGCCAATTCCAGCGGCACGATGGCGCTCAATAATTTACCAACGAGGCACAAAATGTTCAAATAAACGATTCGATGAACGTCAACGTCGCTCGATGCGTAATAACTCGCGAGTTCGCCAAAAAGTTTGCCGAGACATTGAAGATTCTCATTTACGTTCGACGACAACGCATCCGTAGCCAACCAAATCGAAGGCGTCAAAATTGTCGTCAAAAGATTTACAAGCTCGAACGACAGATCGAGAATATTTTTCATATTTTTCAACGTCGTTTTTTCGTCGTTCGTTTGTGAAACGATCAAATTTAAAACGTGTTTCAAAGTTTCCGTGCAATAGATGGGAACGAACATTTGATGTTGCTGCATTTGATAATCGTCGACGTTGCTCGTCGATGCATTGACGGTCGGTGTGTCCTGACTCGTTGCGAATTGTTGCTGATATTGGTGATAATTAGCCTCCTGCAAACCGCCCTCGGGGCTCTCTCGATCCTCAGACGACGATTCGTAAGCCCAACTGCTCTCCGAACGACCGGAAATAACATTCGGCCTCTTGTTGGCGATGCAAGGATCGCAGTAATAATAAATTCTGTATCTCAACGAACGAGTTAATTTTTGAAGCGTCTTTATCACGCTCGAAACAATTTTTCCATCGTGAATTTGATTTCTGTCCGTTAGAGCTTGGACCAGCATCTGAAAATGAAATTCGACGAGGTCGTTTCGTTGAAACGAGTCGGATACAATGAAAATAAAAATTGAAATAAATTTGAACTATGATCAAACGATTAATTCAAAATTGTTTTGGAAATGTTGCGGTCTATGTGGATTTGTAAATTCATGGATAGCTTGTACATTTCAAAGATTTTGAATGCGAAAAAAAAGATACGTAGAAAATAGTTCAAAGAAAGAATAATTGATTCTCCGTCTTTGATTTATAAATGACGAACAACGACGTCGATAATCAATTATTATTTTTCTGAAATAACATTTGACTGAATAACACGGATAAGATTTTTTTCTGTGAGTAACTATGCAAGCTATTAGTCTAAAAACAAGGATATAAATTGTTTCAAAATGTTTCGAGTAAATTTGCGCGCAATTACCATCAAAATTGCAGGTCTTTGAAGAAAAACCTCGGCGGGAAAGTCCTGAAGCATGACATTGGTGACAAATTGACAAGTGTGAACAATTAGAGTCATGTCGAGGCCGTTGACGAGAGACTCCTCGACAGCGGCGAGAACGGCCCTGTCGGAAGCCACCAGCGGCTGCCAGGGCATCACCAGCCACTTTATTCCAGCCCCATCGCCGAATCTTTTGCTTATTCTTTAACCCATAAACAAAAATGATCCAACGATCACACGTAAACAAGAATAAATAAATAAATAATTGGGTTACAAACCTAACCAAAAAAAATCTGCAAAAGATAAAAGAAAAAAGGGAGGAAAAAGGGGAAAATAATTTTTGTAGAACGTAATTTTACCTGTCCATTGGTCATCTGGATTTTGTCAAATGATTTTTGACAATCTTAACCTCCATTTCGGTCTTTCTCAAACCGGCTCTTAACCGCACCGACAAATCACAACAAACGGATTTCACGAATTTGAATTTTATTTTTCTTCTACCGGATATGATGATTATTCTGCTCGGTCGGTACGATAGAATAAAATCTTCCTTACCGATATTTAGGAGAAAACTTAAGGGGGGGTAAGGTTAATTCGATATAAAAAAAAGCGTATTGTTGATAATTTTTTTTGACGACACAGTTAATATATATTTATTTCTATATTAGGTACTCAATAAAGTAACATTTGAAGAATATTCTATAAAATTTTCATTAACTTTTATGAACAAATGAGCCATTGACGGAGAATTTCCGCGGACGTCTCGAAATTTTTTTTTTTGCGGTGCCCCTTATAACTCATCACTGGATTATCTGAGATCAAAAAACCGAATGATTTTATTAGGTGATAAGTTTCTGCAGGTAACAACGTCGTTTTTTTATTTCTTTATTATTATTAATGTCATTAACGTATTTAAAAATGTCAACATTTTCAATTTTTTTGATAAAAAATTAGTATTTTGACTTCTAAGTGCTGTGAAAAATCGAAAAATCGTTTAAAAAAAAATACTCGACGTTGTTACCTCCAGAAACTTATCACTTAATAAAATCATTGCGGTTTTTTGATCTCAGATAATCCAATGATAAGTTATGAGGAGCACCGCAATAAAACTTTTTTTTTGGGACGTCCGCGGAGATTCACCGTCAATGGCTCATTTGTTCATAAAAGTTAATGAAAATTTTATAGAATATTTTTCAAATGTTATTTTATTGAGTAGTTATTATAGAAATAAATGTATATTAACTGTGTCGTCAAAAAAAATTATCGAAAATATGCCTTTTTATATGTATAGAATCAACCTTACCCCACCCCTCCCCCCCCTTAAGACGGTAGTAGTTTATCGCGAAATCATAATCCACGGCTCTCACAAATATGAATTTTATTATTTTTATTCTAACCGGATTATGGAACCCAGACGAAAAAAAAACTCCAATGACGATTTTTTTCAAAAAGATAATAAATAAATAAATATAAAATCATTTGTCACAGCAAGATTCATGTAAAAATACAAAAGTTTAAAGGAGAATTATCATAAACGAGGAAAGATTATTTGAAAAAGAAATGATTGAATAATAATTTATCTTACAATTGAATTAATAGAGAAATTGAATTGATTAGCCAAAATAATTAATAATCACTAAACAATTGTCCACTGATACACATAAAATTAGAAAAAACAGAAAGTTATATCCCCAGTCTTTGCTAAATTAAACTTTCAATTATTCGTAATTATAAATTCATCAATGAAAGCTGCAAAATAATTTTTGCAAAAAAAAAAAAAACAAAGAAAAACGAAAGAGAATAAATAAAAGAAGTAAATAAAAGGAAAGAAAGTAAGAAAGAAAAGAAAGAAACAAAAAACAAAAAAACAAAAATAACGAAAAAAAAAAAGAAAGAAGGAAAGCAAGGAAGCAAATGGAAAAAAGAAAGGATCAAAATTTGCGTATAATAATCAACGCAAACCATTTTTGCACCAAACAATTACGAATTCAATATCACGATTCAAGATTCGAATCAATTAGTCTTCGAGACTTGAGTTTCTATTTATTATAATCATCATATATTATCATCATTATCATTAGCTAATAATAAATCGCTTAGAATCTAAAGTAGAAGCGCGTTGCGATTTTTATATATTGTGAAAATACGTGGAATAATTGTCGGGTTCGTGATCGGACGAGTGATTGAGCGACAGATCGCCGGTATTGCAAGGAATCGTTTGAATCGTCGAACCCTGCAGAGTAAAACCGTGATAATCCTCGGCCGTCGTTCCGCCAAGACGTGCAGCCGGTTTTAACGGCGACGGCAGATCGTCGATCGGTTTTTGGGGCGAATCGTCGAGCAAACTGTCGTTTTGGGGTTGCGAATTAATTTCGTTGCTCGCGAGAAAATCCGACGAGGTTTCGAGACTTATCAGACTGGTTTCGTCGTCGGCGCGACTGCCATCGAGACAGCAATCGTCGCTGAAAGGCGGAAAATCAAACGTCGGCGACGGAGTTATGCAAACGCAATCGTCCGGCGACGATGACGATGGTTTGACGTCCGAAATTTTTGTCGTTACGATTTGGGGACCGTCCGTGTCGTCGCCGGCCATTTGGGAGAAAATCTGCAATACGCAGCAAATTCGAATTAACTTTTTTGTTCTTTTTTCAAATTTATATTAATAAATTGGGGTGGAATATGTATTTGTTCAATTGAATAAGGGAGATGATATTGAGTTAGGTATGAAACTGAATTATTAGTAATATGATGGTACCAATGATAGTTTTAATAATAATAATAAAATCAGCTACAATTATAAAGTAATATTTCGATAATAATTGAGTTATAATTTTTTTATTATTATTATTCTACGGTCCTCTCAGTACACTGTGTTTAGTGGTTAGTAGAATTACAAGCGAAACATGATAATAATGCTAATAATAATAATAATAATAATAATAATAATAATAATAATAATAATAATAATAAAAATAATAATAATAATAATAATAATAAAAATAATAATAATAATAATAATAATAATAATAATAATAATAATAATAATAATAATAATAATAATAATAATAATAATAATAATAATAATAATAATAATAATAATAATAATAATAATAATAATAATAATAATAATAATAATAATAATAATAATAATAATAATAATAATAATAATAATAATGCTAATAATAATAATAATAATGCTAATAATAATAATAATAATAATAATAATAATAATAATAATAATAATGATGATGATGATAATAATAATAATGATAATAATAATAATAATAATAATAATAATAATAATAATAATAATAATAATAATAATAATAATAATAATAATAATAATAATAATAATAATAATAACAATAATAATAATAATAATAATGTTAATAATGATAATAATGATAATAATAATAATAATAATAATAATAATAATAATAATAATAATAATAATAATAATAATAATAATAATAATAATAATAATAATAATAATAATAATAATAATCTATCAATTATTATTGTCATTGTTATTATCTCTATTTTTATTTATAACAAGTTATTAATTTTATATTAAACATTGATTTCAATGAATAATTAAATTTTTTCTGGATTCTACTTTTAAATGTGAAAAATTAAAAACCTTTACTTGAGGTATGATAGGAGGTGGAAGTTGATAAGATTCCATGTCGAGTTCGCAATCGAGATCCGTGGGAAGCCGTTGGCTTCGCGATATAATGAGAGGCGTTCGTAAAATCAGCGAGCTAACTTCGGATTTTATTCTCTCGTGAAAATCCATCATCGCTTGTTTGAGTTCGAGAGCTTCTTTAACGATACACTCATTCTTTTCCTTCAACTCGTCGAGCAACGTGACTTCTTCGCACATCATGTGCAGACTCTTCGAGAAGCAAAAAAAAAAAAAAATTAAAATTGGAAATTTTTTGTTGTTAAATAATCAAATGACCATTTTTGTTAAAATTTTTACCTCGCAAATTGTGAGAGCCGATTCCCATGTATTGGCTGGTACACGCTCGCCGGACATGTAAGCGTCAAAATCTTTCTGGGTCATGTTCAAAGATTCAGCTGTGAGATTTTCGATGAACGACACCGCACAACACTGAAGAAAATAAATGAAAAAAAAATTAATTCGATGCATAAATAAATAAATAAATGAATTATAGTATATTATGATACAAGTGCGAAAACATTTTTTATGTCACAAGGTGCGTAAAAGAGGATTTACGCGCCTTGTGACATAAAAATTCGTACGATCCTCGTACGAAAAACGTTTTCTGGACTCGTGTGATTGCAACACTCGCCTTCGGCTCGTTCTGCAAACTCACACTCGTCAAAATACCACATTATGACACTAGTACGAAATTTTTTTTTCGCACTTTTACGCGCAGCGCGTCATAAAAATTTTTTGCGTCCTAGTGTCACAATGTACCATTGTGTAACGCAAACATGTTTTCCGAACTTTTTCGTGCGTGTTTGCGAGAAGCAACATAGGCCCTTTCGCGACTCTCGACGGTTCGTACGGTAGATCGTACGCAAAAGTGCACATTTAACTCCTAGAACGTGAATATTCCCTCTCTTACCAATGTCAAGCGGGCGCGAAATTTTTTGTGACCGTCTTTGCGGAACAATAGACTAGCGAACAGGAAACAGATCGACTGTCACATGGACTGACATGATCAACGACATTGTGTCACTGTGTTTACAATTTTTCTTAAGAAAATATACTATTTACGTTCCATTTGTTTCGAGCGATATAAAAAATTGATCATTCATTCAATATGCATGAGATTTATGTACCGTTTGTGCAGCCAAAAAAAAAAAAACCATGTCGTTACCTGCAGAGACTTATCGCCTAATAAAATCATTTCGGTTTTTTGATCTCAGATAACCCAGTGATAAATTATGATGGGCACCAAAATAAAACTTTTTTTCTGAGGCGGCCGCGTAGATTCGCCGTCAATCGCTCATTTGTTCATAAAAGTTAATGAAAATTTTATATAATATCCTTCAAATGTTACTTCATTGAGTAGTTATTATAGAAAAAAATTAATATTAACTGTGTCGTCAAAAAAAATTATCGAAAATATGCTTTTTTTAAAGTGTCCTGTTGCCTTCTCGATACACAATATCATACTATTGTTAAACAAAATTAAAAGAAAGAACTCACGAGATTTGTAAAGTAATAACCGCCCTCGCCGGTCATGAGACGGCTGGCGTTGCAGAATCTCGTGACAAAATTAATGTTGCTCTTGAGCCTGGCCGGATTTGCTTTTAAAACGATGAATATCAGAGCCGGTAAAAATTCGTCGGCCGAAGCTGGACCACCGACGGATTGTTGAAGCAAAAGAAATATATTTCTGCAACAATGTACGACGCAAGCGAGTTTTTCTTGCGGAGCTTTTGTCGAATCCATGTTCAACAAATCGGTTATCGACGTGTAAACGAGTTCTCGCACTTCGGGACTTGTTTCGTGAATCCTGCATTCCAAGTGCTTGCCGCTTACCCAATTCAACTGTCTTATCCTTAAGGGAGAACAAAAAATTGTACTTTATTCGTTCGAATTATAATTAATTGGTAATTCGAATTCTGAATATAAATAATTTTTAGAAAACAATGATAATTCAATCAAAATAAGTTAAATTTTAGATACACACATTTCAAACCTTATTCATAAATATTTATAGATTATAGATAAATATTCATCGAATGATTACTGATTTTATTAATTTTGTAAATTATTTTATAAAATTTATTCAATTTATTAATCTATTAGCTACGATATAAATAATTAAAAAATTAAATATTCATCAAATGATTGTGGATAATTAATTTATTGTCGACGAATTATATAATTTGGGTTCAATGTACGGAGAAAAAAATTCTGACTGCATTTCATTTCATATTTCTCTAAAATTACAAATATGCAAAAAAAAAAAAAAACGTAGAAGCAAATGAATATTTTCTTGAATATTTAAAAAATGATTTACCTATCTTGAATAGCTAAATCCTTATCCTCGTCGGTTGTAAATTGTGGACAAAACAGCGTCCTATACAACAACGTCATTGAATATCTCTCCACGTAATCTGCCAATTTTTCTTTGACATCCTGAGAAATGCCTGAAAACAGAAATGTTCAACCTCCGCTACGTCATTTAAAGAATAATCGATCGACTCTAAAAAAAAAATTAAAATTAAAAGAGACAAAATGCAAAAATGTTTCCCCTAGCAAAATTACCTGCGTAATTGGGACTATTTTCCATTCTTTTACCAAAATTTTGATAAAAATTCTGCGCAATCTCCGACAACTCTTCGACCCTCTTGAAATCCTTGTTTTGCATAATTTTGTTGACAAACGTATTGATGCATTTCTGTACGTCCTTCTCGGCGGGCGTTTTTTCTATCATAGCCAATAGATCGCGACTTTCCGTCTTGACCTTATCCGCGTCTCTATTCTCGTCGTGTCCGTTAGCTGGAAAAAATAAAACAATCACGGAAAATTCAATAACAACGAGAAACAATGAGAACGCTCGCACAATTCGCCCGATTTGTCAGACGCTAGATGACGGATATCGAACCTTTTACCGTCGGCTTCCAAAATGACGAGATGTTCAACAATTTGTTTTTCTTTTCTCCGTGACGCTTCGACTCGTTCGGTCTGCCGTGAGTAGCCGCCACGCCAGAAACTTTCAAGGGACTTTCCCTGCGCAATGTCAATCGTCATTGTCAAGAAAATACGAATTTAAGAAGAAAAAAAGAGAACACCAGAAAATTAATCTCTTTAAAAATAGAATAAAAACAGTAAAAATAGCGATAAAAATTTCTTAAAAAAAAAGAAACCAAACAAATCTCTTACCCTTCGTAATTGTGACTCTTCGTCCCAGGATCTCTCTGAGCCCGACGTTTCTGCAAATGTTCTCTGTAACATTTGCTGCAATAACCTTCCCACTCGGCATTTCTGTAGAAACCGCAACCATTTTTGCACAAAAGATCAGCAGCGATTCTACGCGATGCCGCTTTGCTCTTTGACATATCGTCCTACTTTCGATTCGTGCCTCCAACCGCAACGAAATACAACGAAATACGTCCAAGAAAAAAAAACCGTAAAAATATTTTTAAAAACTATATATTCCAACCCGGAATTATCCGAGTCTTTGACGTTTCATCGACGTCTCTGAAACTCAAAGTTCATCGCGTTTCGTAAAACAAAATACACAATCAATACACGACAAGATTCCTCCGAGAAAGTACTAAAAAAACGTTTTTTTCTTTCTTTTTTAAATATTATTTCACGTGATTTCGATCGAATGTCGAACTTTTGTGTCAACAAATTGTAAAAAACCGATGGACACTCATGACGCAGTTAGGTTAGTCATTCGGAGCAATTTTTTTTACGCGAGACGATGCAGAACGATGCAGGATGCGCTTCGAACTTGCGCAGAAGACAGAAGTGCGCGCAAGGTTCTTAAAAGTTGCCAACAAAACGACATAACCTCAAAAAGAGGGTTAAATGTTTACGTGTTTTATCACCGCGAAAAGTTTTTTTTTTTGCGAAGCTACTGGTTTTACGTGCTGTGGAGGATATTTTTGTAGTGTTTAGTGCACGGTGCGGAGATAATTGTTCATGAATCATGGCGAAACATCATCCAGATTTGATTTTTTGTCGTAAACAACCCGGCGTCGGTACGTACCTAACCTCAAAATTCGTTGTGCGTGCTGTGATGATTTCGATTGATTACAATTAATTTTTCATCAATTTCGGCGTTTATTGAAATTTTTTTTAATTGAAAATGATGATTTTAGATCGATTTAGACTTCGGAAACGCAGAAATTTCGAATTTTACGAGTCAATTATTTTTTGTTGCGTCGCACTGTTTTATAAGTTTTTATAAATTATTTTGAAAATTTTGTCAATCGTGTTATAAATTTTGGGTTGATTAGGATATTTCTCTGATACTTTTTCAAATTTTATGAGTTTTATGATAAATTTGATCAATTATTTTATTCATTTTATGAATGATCTGGAATTAACAAATTTCTATGACGATATTATAAATTTTGTAAATCATTTGATAAATAACGGAGAACAATATCTACCTCTTGCTCTCTTTCTCTCTACCATGCAAATTAAGGCGCGTTGTCATATTTTACGACAAAACCCGAATGTTAGAAACAAATCCGTGAAACAAAATTTCAGCAATTAGTATTTTTGCCGACTGGCTTCAAAAATCGATCGCCGTCCCATTAGGCATATTTTTCCAAATGAAAAAATAAAAATCTCCCATTTATATCCAGCCATCGGTCGTCTGTGCGAAAAATGTGACGGCAAGTGCGTCATCTGCGATTCTTACGTTCGGCCCTGTACGCTCGTCAGAATATGCGACGAGTGCAATTACGGATCTTACCAAGGACGTTGCGTTATATGCGGAGGTCCCGGAGTCTCGGACGCTTACTACTGCAAAGAATGTACCATACAAGAGAAAGACGTGAGTCGATATCTCATTCCCCGATCGACGAAAATTAATTTAAAAAAATCATAAGCATTTCAATTAAAAAATTAAAAATAATTATTTTTCAGCGCGACGGCTGTCCAAAAATAGTAAACCTGGGAAGTTCAAAAACGGATCTCTTCTACGAAAGAAAAAAGTATGGATTCAAGAGAAGATAGACCGACGCAACCGCATTCGGATAAACTTAGGAATTCTTTCATAATTGACGCGCAAAAAAAAAAAAATATCTATTAAAATTATCTCGAAACAAAGCCATGTAACAACGACGACAAAAACTTGGCTGCGAAAGGGAGTAAAAAGGTTTCACAAATAAAATACAAACACATTCTAATGACTCTTCCTCGTGTATTTATTATTTTTTTCCTTCGGCCATGGTCGTTTTCTTATTTTTTAATTATTTTTTTTATTCATATATTGATTATGCTTGTCAGGTAAAAGTGGGAATGTAAAATCTTGGACAATAATTGACAAATTTTTCACTCTCACCGATATCTAAATACGATCGAAGACATAAAAAATATTGTTTCGTATCTCACACGTCGAAGCATCGTCGGGCTTGTTTTGTCATTTGGAAAGGAAAAGTCGGCGAATAAACTATAATAAAAATAAATTAATTAGGTGGGCCTGATTATAATAAAAAAACAATCGAGTCTCGTAAAATTCTAAAGAGAACATACACACGTTCTAAACAACTACGTATATGCGAAGATTTATTATTCTTTACCTATACTTTGTTCAACGGTTACTTTAAAATCTGTTTATTTACGAAGATAAAACGGATATGAAATTTTACTCCCTTTTATTTTTTTGTCTAAGTAAATTTTTCTTCATTTTTTCTTCAAATTTTCTACGCAGTCTAGACAACAAAATTTTCTGGCAACTATCACGAACGATAACATTGATTCTTTTCGCGATTAAAATTCTCGCGAATCTACAGCAACGATTTTTAATAGTTGCAAATTGTTTAGTTATTTATTTATTTTTTTTTTTTGTCATTCGAAATAATTGTGAAATAAATTTTATAACTTAATAAAATTTAATATCAAATTGGGACAAAAAAATATGTATAATAACTGAGCAAATGGAAAATTCATTTTACGTCACAATTTCGGCAGCACAGAAACTAATACGCAATTTAAAAAATGGGAAAAAAAAATAATAATAATAAATATATATTGCATGAGCTTCGCTAATTATCATTGA
This sequence comes from Sussaba pulchella, assembly GCA_963971145.1. Classification (NCBI taxonomy): domain Eukaryota; kingdom Metazoa; phylum Arthropoda; class Insecta; order Hymenoptera; family Ichneumonidae; genus Sussaba; species Sussaba pulchella. The sequence continues at coordinate 6,973,530 of OZ020178.1, forward strand.
TCCCTTTACGAACAATTTTTCTTAAAATACAATTCAAAAACATTCTACAAATTACTCTAAACAATTTACGTTTGAAAAAAAAAACCCCCTATACGGGTTTGGATTTTTTTTCGAACATACAAACACATATTCGAGTCCTCATCCAGTCTGTACCGTCGTTTTGTCAATTTTGTTTTCAAATGCTTAATATAATAAACATTCTTTGCGATAACTCTGCAATATTCGTTGTGGATTTTTGTAAAAAGATCATGCAATTAAATGCCGAACCGTTTACGAAAGAAAACAAAAATATGTATATGATAAAATAAATCGAATATTACAACGTCGCGATATTGGTAAACAATATAATCGTTTGACCAGGCGACAATATTTCGTGACGATAATTCCTATGCTTTCTTATTTTTTTTTCTTGATTTCATATATTTTTCTTTTCGTCCTTCGAAAGTTTCTATGGGATAACGCGGATACGTATCGATAATTAAAATTTTATTTACAAGACATTGAAAAAAAAAAAAGATATTTCGAGCACCGAGAAAACGGAAGAGACGGAAATTATTGATTTTCTAAGGGAGGACAAAAAAAAATTCCGTCCCGTACTTTCGGAAAATAGCAGCTGATGTCGTGGCTCCATGGAAATATCGTAACTCTATAAACTCTTCACAGTACTATTTTTTTTCTTTGTTTTCGTTTTGTTTTTTTCATTCTTCAAGTATGAAAATAATTTGTCAAACCCGTAAAAATCGTTTTGCAAGGAATACTCTGAAAATAATCCGATATTATCATTTTTTTTTCTCCATTTTCTACATTAATTGCTTCAAAATTATTACTATTATTTTAATTTTTTTTTTTTACGAATTAGTCAATAGTGAAATAATTTTCAGAGTTTCCGGCCTTAATTCTCGCGTTATTTCTGGCTTTGACACGCAATTATCGATATTTTAATATGCAATTTAATATCCAACACCGTTTCGCCCATTTTTTTATTCTTTCTCTTTTTCTCCACTTATTTTTTTCTTTCCTTTTTCCTGTTTTTTTTTTCTTACCATTTTTCTGTTTTTCTTTTCTTTCCTTTTTTTTCCCCTGTGATTCCACGGAACTCACCCTGTGTGGACCTCAATTTCGTGACGAGTATGATTCATTTTCGAGGGAAGAATATTTTTTTTCCATATTTCTGTTTGATTTTTTTTTCTTTCTTTTTTTTTTTTTGCACAAGTTTTGCGAGTAATTATTCCGTTGGTTTCATCTCGGGATCGGCCTTCTCGTCGTTATCGTCGTCATTCTTGGGAATTCGTGGCTCTCATCTGGATAAAGATGAACTGGCGAATGATTTTCCGCTTACCGCCGATTGTAGACTCATCATCGAACCTCTGTGGCGTGACAAAAAATTGTTTAAAAATTTATTCAATTATAGTTTTTGAAGTAATAGTTACAATACATTTTTTTTAAATAAGATAATTGGACGAGATGGTCATGGTAAATTTACGAAGGTTGATAGTTTGATTTTTATTTGATAAAAATAATTGTAAAGATTGTTTCAACCTGTAGTGAACGGACGGCAAAACCTCGTAGAAATACATGAGTTGCGCTTTGTGAGAATTTATGGACGTTAAAAATTCTCCCTCGTCGGCATTCTGCCACTGAAGAATGTACGTTCCTGGCTCTTGGATTATATGAGTACCCTGGAAATTGTGGAAGAGGGAAAGAAGAATTATCATTTTTGTTTTAATTATTTGTCGACGTTCGAAACAATTTTTTAATTTTTTTTAATTTTAATTTGGGCCAACACGGATTTTTTTTTTTCGATATATTTACCTGAATACTTTCGCCATCGTGACAGATTATGCTGGGTTCGACTTTGACGCAGTCGACGCCGTCCTTCCAATCTCGAAGAATCGACGATGTCGATTCCAAACCACCGGAAGACTGTTCCAATTCCGCAGCTATAATATTATTATTATTATTATTATTATTATTATTATTATTATTATTATTATTATTATTATTATTATTATTATTATTATTATTATTATTATTATTATTATTATTATTATTATTATTATTATTATTATTATTATTATTATTATTATTATTATTATTATTATTATTATTATTATTATTATTATTATTATTATTATTATTATTATTATTATTATTATTATTATTATTATTATTATTATCATTATTATTATTATTATTATTATTATCATTATTATTATTATTATTATCATATTATTATTATTATTATTATTATTATTATTATTATTATTATTATTATTATTATTATTATTATTATTATTATTATTATTATTATTATTATTATTATTATTATTATTATTATCATTATTATTATTATTATTATTATTATTATTATTATTATTATTATTAGATAAAAATTAGAAAATAAATTTTTGTGTGGACAAATTAATGCAATTTTCACCTAAAACAATTATTAACTTTTCGGCGTAAAATAATTATTGTTATTCTTACGTAAATTATATTATTAGATACATAACATACATAAAAACATACATACGTATACTACATGTATACATAATAATACATAAAATAATCATTGTTATTTTTACGTAAAGTAAATACTCAATTTTTTGCGTCAAATAATTAATGCAATTCTCGAATTAAATAATAATTGCTAATATCAATAAATGAATAAAATAAAAAAAATAAAATAAATATAAAAATAAATAAATAATAACAATTAATAATTAATAATAATAGGTTAAATATAATTGTTAATTATCAGTCAAACAATAGTTCCAATTATTCGTAAAATGATTATTTAAATCCCGGCATAAAATAAAAACTGCAATAATTCGTAAAATAATTATTCCAGTTCTCGAATAAAATAAAAAAATTGCAATTATTCGTAAAAAAATTGCAATTATTCGTCAAACGATCGTTTCAATTCTCTCCTGAAATATCGGAGAAAAAAAAAAACAATATTTCGTGATCATAGACGAAAATATAAATTTTCTTACCCGCCAAAGCCTCGTCGGAGTCGTCCTTTGTCTCGTGAAGAACCGTGAATGTAACATTGTGTCGCATTACATCGAAATCCCACGTCAAAACCGCTCCCGGATCATTCGTGTTTATCGCAACGTGATGTATCTGTCCCCGGCTCAGACTTATGGAATTGTAGAGGCTGTGCTCGTGCTCGCTCGAAGATCCGTCCAAATCCATCTTGTAAAGATTCTTCGGCACTACTCCGCCTTCCAATACGTCCGTCTATCGTGCACAAACGTCCGAAGAAAGAAAAAAATATTTAACAATTTATTCAATCGAAGAAAACTTAAGAATCGAATATACCGGGTGGTCCACGCAACGTTTGCACCGTTATAACTACCAAAGTATGCGTTGTACGAAAATATATTATCTACAAAAGTTACATGGTTCAAAAGGGTGCACTACTTAGTGCATCCATTTTTTTTATAGGTCGAGACGTTTCGAAAATTTGAAGAACAACTTTGTTTTTTCAAATATATTACTATATTTTTTATAGCAAAATATGGTAGGGAATTGAATTCTGAGTAAAAAAGTATTGACCTTTATTAGACCTAAACCTAATAGGTAACGAGTAATTTCACTTTTTTACTTGAAAATTTTATACAAAAAAAATTTGTGATTTGTATTAAAAAATTTGGTTTTTTTTTCTTTTTAGTTGCGATAAGCCACTGGCTCACTGTCGCGTGAACATCGCTGTCCTGTGGAAATCTGTGATAAGGTTGAATCTCCAATTTGATATTATGTGAAGAAAATTTTCAAGTAATAAAATGAAATTGCTGATTAGCTATTAGGTTTAGGGCTGATAAAGGTCAATATTTTTTTACTTAGAATTCGATTCTCTACCATATTGTGCTATAAAAATTATAGTGATGTGTTTAAAAAAACAAAGTTGTCCTTCGAATCTTCGAAACGCCTCGACCTAAGAAAAAAATGGATGCACTACGAAATGCACTCTTTTAAGAGGGTACATCTGTGTAGATTGCCGGAAAAGTAGGTGAATTTTTGGAATTATTATCTCAAAAACTATTCGTCCGATTGTATTCAAGTTGGTTTTATTTGAAAGTACATACATCGAGGTATGTTGACGATTTTTTACATAAATATATAGTTAATGGGAGCGCTGTTATTCTGACCGGCGTGAAACAACTTTGTCGTCGGCACGGTTTGCGGTTCCCACTTTTTTTTTTAGATAACGGATTGACCGATTCCTTCAAAATTTGGACACAATACGCACGGATAGGTAATAAAGTTCGGCACGTAAGATTTTTTTTTTAACTAATTTATTTTCTTTTTTATCAACCAAAAAAGGTCGTAAATTGAGGTTAAAAAGTGAATTTCAATTTCAATCAAGCGCCATTTTGTGAAAAAAAAAAATCCTACGTGCCGAACAGCTCAAGACGTTACACTTTAAGAATCTTCTTGAAATTTTTGTTTCAGACCAACCGACTGCGAGAAAAAGTGGAAACCGCAAATCGTGCCGACGACAAAGTTGTTTTACGCCGGCCAGAATAACAGCGCTCCCATTAACTATATATTTATATAAAAAATCGTCAACATACCTCAATGTATAAACTTTCAAATAAAACCAACTTGAATTCAATCGGACGAATAGTTTTTGAGATAATAATTCCCAACATTCACCTACTTTTCCGGCAATATACACAGATGTACCCCCTTGAACCGTGTAACTTTTGTACATAAAATTTTTTTTTTCAACGCATACTTTGGAAGCTATAACGGTGCACACGTTGCGTGGACCACCCGGTATATCGTCGACAACGTCGAAAACAAATGGAAACTAATGCTCCCAGCCTCTGCACAGTGTTCTACTGCTGCGTGATTATGGTGCTCGCTAACGAAATTTTACAACGTGTTTTATCAGTTTTTTTCCTGCTCGACAAGGAGATAAAATGTTGTGACGGATAATAGTAAAAAAAAATTTTTTTAAAATAAAAACGATAAGATGTAAGTAAAAAAAAAAATTGTGAGTGAACGTACGTTACACAAATAATGGAGAATACGGAAGAGAAAGACCGACACAATTATTTTCTTTTTCAATTTCTTTTTGTTTTCGATTTTTCAATTTTACAATTGTTATAATTTTTTTTGCAAAAAAGAATTCAAATGGGAAATTTTTGGGACTCGTAAGATGACAAAAATCTTCCGTTTGTTTCATTTCTTTTTTTTTTTTTCCATTGATAAATATAGGAAAAAAGTTCAGATAATTTTAATGAATTTTTTTTCTCGGTTTTTCTCTGAATCTCCATTTTATATTATATTTCCCTGTCTAGAAATCTTACGCTGCTCTCAGTTGGATCGAGAAGGTAAAATCGTTGAGGTATCATACTGTACAGATCGTGCATACCTTCCTAAGTAGCCGAATGAAATTTATTATTACACTAAGTGCCAAAAAAGTAAATATATATATATATTTTTTTTTTAATTTCCAAAATAAAACCGAAAAATGAAAATAAAAACATTTCATTCACCTCGGACGGTCCTCCAAGAAAATCCGGTATGAATTCGTTATCGATGTAATCCGTCAAACCACCTGGATTCGCCTCCTGATAATCGCTGCCGCAGTAGAATATAAATTTGTTTCTCGTATTTTCGTCTGCAAATTCAAAGATTCGTCGTACGATTGGAATTCAGCCGGAGAAAAAAAATCGAACGCTCACAAGACGGAAATATATTTACGCGAGACTTACGTATAAAAGTGCTGATCAGAGTCCAAAGAATTGGAAAGCATCGTGGAGCTCGTATGATCAAAACTCGTCCCATGGTCTCCGGATAATTCGCTTCGACGATTTCGATTATTCGCAATAGTGCCTGGGAAAAACAAATAAAATAAATCTGGGATCGTAGCCAGGGGTTTTGCGAGAGTTACGTATTATACGATATTTGGGAGGATCGTACTTTGATACCGGGCCTCCACAGATGACGCATGTTCAGTCCTTCCAAATCGATGAGCAACGTCCACTGGGATACCGGATGACCCGTTATCGCCGTAGCTTCTTCCATCAGTAGCAATCCCTCCTCGCAGATATGTAACGACTGCAATGATTTTTTGATTTTTTATTTCATCACTTTATTGTTATTATAATAATAATCATAATTATTATTATTATTTCCGTGTAATAATTATAATTATAATTATATATAATTATAATTATTATTATTATTATCATTATAATAATAATAATTATTATTATTATTATTATTATTATTATTATTATTATTATAACAACTATAATAATAATAATAATAATAATAATAATAATAATAATAGTAATAATAATAATCATAATAATTATAATAATTATAATTATAACTATGATTATTATTGTAATTATTATTATTATTATTATTATTATTATTATTATTATTATTATTATTATTATTATTATTATTATTATTATTATTATTATTATTATTATTATTATTATTATTATTATTATTATTATTATTATTATTATTATTATTATTATTATTATTATTATTATTATTATTATTATTATTATTATTATTATTATTATTATTATTATTATTATTATTACTATTATTATTATAACAATAATAATTATTATTATTATAATTATAATAGTAATAATTATAATTATAACTATAATTATTGTCGTAATTATAATAATAATAATAATAATAATTAGTATTATTATAATGATTATAATAATAATAATTATTATTATTACAATCATTATTATTATTGTAATAATTATAATAATAATAATTATTATTATTGTAATTACAATAATAATTATAATAATTACAATAATAATTATTATAATTATCGTATATATATATAATTATAATAATATAATATATAATAATAATAATTATTATTATTATTAGTATTATTATTATTCCTTGTATTTACTCTATTTATTGATCGTTATTTTATTCTTTCATTTTCATCAAATTTATGAATTTATTTAGTTTCAAACCAAAATAACATATTTATTTTCAACATTTCGACATTAAAAAAAATAAATACTATTCATCAAATTTATTAATTTTCTATCAATCAAATGAATAAAATTTGGAGATACGAACAAAATCGTATAGCTGCAAGGAACAAGGAGTTTTTCAAAATTCCGATACCCTCGAAAAGCTAAATATTTTGAAGAAAAAAAATCGTCTCCCTGGAATAGAATTCAAAATTTGAAAAAAAAAAGTCCTGGACACTTGATTGCAACTTGCCGAAAAAAATTGGAAAAAGAAGAAGAAAAACTACGATCAAAAAGCATTTATCGCAGCGTTATTAAACCAATTAATTCGGCAAAGATAAACTCACCAGCAACAACAATTCATCCTCGCCAATCGACTTCAAAAGTCCCTTAACGTCCATTTGACCCAATCGCAGTATATAAAGCGGACGTCCATCTGAAAAAAAACGGCAACATCGAGACAAATTACATACCGAAACGCGTTGCATTATTATCGCGTGCGCGTTGCAGCATTTAAACGTTTCAACCCCGGCGAATTAACCTTTGTCGCAATGATGCCATCCACCGGGAAAATAATCTTTAACGACACGCGGCGCTTCGTAATCCTCCAACAGTCTGTCGATCTGATGTTTCTTACGCCAGTGCAACGATTGCGTCAACATTTCGCGAGCTTTGTCGACCGCGAATTCACGGGCGCGCAAAAAACGCAGCAGAGTCGCGTCACCGGGAACCGAACTTCCTCGCAATTCTTCGATGCTGTGACGCAATTGGACCAATTTGCTTTCCTGCATCATATCCAATTTTCCCAAATATCTTTCGATGTAATCGGACGACAATTGTATCTCTGAAAACATTTTTTTTAAAACAATTAAAATCGATTGAACCGAAAATTATAAAAAATTCTCTATGAAATAATTTTTAAATATCTCGAATTTTATATTTTTCTGATTGATATTGGAGAATTATGATTTTATAATTCTGAAATTGTTAATTTAATTATATTAATATGTTAATGTAATACAATAATTATTATATGACATGTTATTATTATTATTATTCATTTGTTTTTATTATTATTATTATTATTATTATTATTATTATTATTATTATTATTTATTCATTATTATTATTATTATTATTTATTTATTTTTATTATTATTATTATTTATTTATTTTTATTATTATTTATTCATTATTATTATTATTATCATAATAATAATAATAATTATTATTATTATTATTTTAATTATCATAATAATAATAATAATAATAATAATAATAATAATAATAATAATAATAATAATAATAATAATAATAATAATAATAATAATAATAATAATAATAATAATAATAATAATAATAATAATAATAATAATAATAATAATAATAATAATAATAATAATAATAATAATAATAATAATAATAATAATAATAATAATAATAATGATAATAATAATAATAATAATAATAATAATAATAATAATAATTATCATTATTATTATTATTATTATTATTATTATTATTATTATTATTATTATTATTATTATTTTATTTCCTAATTATAATAATAAGTAAATAATAATTTGAAGAAAATGAAATAGAAAACAAATAAAAAAATGATAATAATGATAATAATAATAAGAATTATTATTAAAATAAAAAAATTATAATAATGATAATAATAATGATAATAATAATAAGAATTATTATTATTATTATCATTATTATTATTTTTTTATTTGTTTTCTATTTCATTTTCTTCAAATTTTTATTTACTTATTACTATAATGAGGAAATAAAATATTTAGAAATATAAAATTATAATTCACGAATTTTAATTATAGAAATATAAAATTCAAGATTTTTCAAATTATTTCAGAGACATAATAATATAATAAAATTCGATAATTAGAATTATAGCCGCATTACTATATAACTCACACATCAATAGAATATTATAATATTCTCGTGAGATTTACGAATATACGATTTTCGTGACATCACGAATTTATATTTTATAACAATATTATTTTCACAATTTCCCCCTTTTTTTTTCTTCTTATCGCAAAATATTTTTCATAAAAAAATTTGCTTTGCGATCATTGCTCGATTACCATTGGGCCTACCTCTGCTCGGCAATTTGTTATCAACGCTTCCCATTACTTTGACCTCGTTGCTTTGATCCAAACTCGACTTATCACCCGGTTTCTCCGTCTCTACGTTCTCCAACTCCGACTCTCTGTAATCCCAATTATTCCACGTTCTTATTAATCTCGACACGAATGTACAATTATCATCATTATTATTATCATGATTATGATTTTTTTTTTTTTCGTCTTCTTATTTTTTCCCCCTCTTTACTCACGAATTTTCGTTATCCGCTTTCGCGCCTTGTTGGAGCTGCAAATTTTCCTGCTCGTTCGTCAACGGATCTTTCCAAGGTTCCACGTACGTCACGCCTTCCTCCTTCAATTGAGCTATAAAATATTCAACAATCTCCTTACCCTGAAAACAAAAAATATAATTAAAATCATCGATTCGAACAATTAATTTTGTTAATAATTAATTTAATTAATTAAAATTTGTTCAGATAATTTTATTAAATTTTTTTTTTGCCTCACCTTGGCGATATTCTGGGCGTACTGCTTCATCGCCAATTTTTCCATAGAATTTTCAAACCCAAAGAAATTTTTAATATCCAGACTCGCCGTCTGTTCAAAGCACGTCCATTCGGAATTTTCCGGATGAATCTACGAAATTAAGATAGTCGATTATAATTTTGTCAAATTATTTGTTACACGATTTAGAAATAATGTAAATGGTTCGTGTCCCATTTTTCGTTTGTTTTTCGTTTGCAGTTTTTGACCGAATACTCACAAAATATCTACATTTTTCGATAACTGTAACACGAGTTGAAAAGCTTTCGTTGTAAGCTTCAATCTCCAAAATACTGTTTCGTCTGTCGAGGACGTTTCTCTGAATGAAGTAGACGAAATCGACCCCGATAATCTGTAATGCAATCGAGACACGTTCGCAAATTTTCACGCGGGCTCGAGGACGACGATTTTTAGTCTTGATTTCATGCAGGTTGGGATGGCAAAGCTATCGATTTTCTAACAAACTCCTCGAAAGTAATAAAAGAAATAAAATATTAAATAAATAATAATAGTAATAACTATAACTTCGTAAATTTGTTTATTGACGGACATAATTAATATTTATTATTAAATAAACAAACCGCAATTCGATTTTCTAACAAAGTCTTCAAAAGTAATTTAAAAAAAATATATTAAATAAATAATAATAAAAATAAATATAACTTCGTAAATTTGTTTATTGACGGACATAATTAATATTTATTATTAAATAAACAAACCGCAATTCGATTTTTTAACTAACTCCTCGAAAGTAATTTCAAAAAAATATATCAAATAAATAATAATAAAAATAAACATAACTTCGTACATTTGTTTATTGACGCACATAATTAATATTTATTATCAAATAAACAAACCGCAATTCGATTTTCTAACAAACTCCTCGAAAGTAATTTAAAAATAAAATATATTAAATAAAGAATAATGAAAATAAACAAACCGCAATTCGATTTTCTAACAAACTCCTCGAAAGTAATAAAAAAACTAAAATATTCAATAAATAATAATAAAAATAAACATAACCTATACATTTGTTTATTGACGGACATAATTAATATTTATTATCGAATAAACAAACCGCAATGTTCACGAATTTACGTTGAAAACTTTTTTAGAGGTTTTTTATTTTCCACTTTGGAATTCAAAGTTTTTTTTTTTTACTACTTTGGAGTATAAGAAAGAAAAAAAAAGTCTAGTAAGTTGGCACGTGTCTCACGGCCAAGGTAACGCTTGAGCGTTAATTACAGAGCCTTCGAGGAAGTTGAAATTTGTAAAATATTCATAGCAATATTGATTATTACTCAAGTCACAAATAACCGTTGGGCAAACTCTACACTGAGAATTACAACATTTTTTTTAGAGAAGTTGTAAGCAAGCTGAGGTATTTTTTCATAGATTCGTGGAGCTCAAGAAATTTTATGTAAAATATTTATATATCATGCATATTAATACAATATCGATCAATTTATTTATTATTGGACTTAAAAATTTTTTTTTTTTCTAATTTAAAAAATTGCATTAATTTGGGGGATATTTCCTCAAATTTCACATTCGAAAAGAGGCTTAATATCGATCAATATTAATACATTCATATATTATATATATTATATATAATATATGATATATAAATATATGATATATATTTATTAGGGTGGGTGGAAAAAAAAATTTTTTTTTCCAGTTTCAATCAAAATACATTTACTGCGAAGTATCTTGCATCCGGAGAATTTACTCCAAAGATGAACCCAATCGGATCATTTTTAGGGGTCGCGCAAGATTTATCAAGTTTTTCCATTTGATTAACATGGGAAGAACGGAAAGGTTCCATTTAAAAAATCGTAGCTCCGCGAATTTTATGACTACGATGATCCCGTAAGTTCCATTTGAAAGCTCTTGAAAAACCGCTTGAAATAGCATGTAGATCTTTGTGACCATTTCAAGCGGTTTTTGAAGAGCTTTCAAATGAAACTTACGGGATCAACGTAGCTATAAAATTCGCGGAGCTACGATTTTTTTAATGGAAGCTTTGAAGAACGTATTTTGATTGAAATCAGAAAAGGACTCTTTTTTTTAAGCCACCCTAATATTTATATAGCAATTATATTACCCTATTTTATGGACTATAAGATGCACTTTTTTCTTAAAGCAATTGCTTTCAAAATTCAAGCGCGTCAAAATTAATATAAAAATTTCCAATGTTTGATTTTAAATTGAAAAAATTGGTTAAAAATTAAGGTGCGTCTTATAGTCCGTCGCGTCTTATAGTCCGTAAAATATGGTATTATTACATGAATTATACGTTATTGGACTAATAGATGAAAAAAAAAGAAAAAGACTGCATTAATTTGGGATCGTTTCCTAAATTGCACATTTCAAAAAATACTCGAATAATATTTTTATCACTTTGACAGATTTTTGATGATTTAAAACTTTTTCATTCTACCAATTACTCTTTGAAAAAAAAAAAAAAACGAAACAATTGTTTTCAAATGCATTCACTGGAAATTAATCTGTTCCAAAACCGATAGCTCGACGTTTCCGTGCCTCTAATTTTTCCAAAAATACCTTTTTAAGAATGTAAGGAGCTTCGACATTGAGCTTGCATCTTCTCTCCGTAGTTCTCACCGCTCCTCCCTGGCTCTCCTCGTCCAGCGTTACGTCGCATCCCACAAACACAGGTATTTGCGGACAGGTGGGAAAACGTTTTTCGTAAGCCTGCGCAGTCGTCGCATTGAATATCGGGTGAAAAAAAAAAAGGAAAAGAACAAACAAACAATTATTGCAATGGTCTACGATTAATTTCCCCATCATCGTCGATCGATCGAACGCAATAAGTACGATTGAAAAAAAAAAAAAAGCATCGATCGGGACAAATTTACGCTACAAAGTCCACATTAATGATCGATTTCCATAAAATAATGAATTTTTAAATCCTGATCGATGCCGTTCTGGGTCTCGATAACCATAGCCGACCTCCACTCGCGACATTGAACCGGCTCCCAAGGTCTCTTATAAACTTTACGATATCGACGGCAATTGTGATAAATTATGCATCAAAGTAGAGGAGAAAGTGGACAGTTTCGTTCATGAATATTTCACGACTACGACAAGCAACAAAACTCCCAAGGCTACGACCGATCCATCGTCCGTACACATAAATTAGATTTAATTCAACGAACAAACCGACGCTCCGATCGCAATTAACGAACAATCAAAAAATTCATGCATTCAACGACAACAACAAAAAAAGTTAATAAATAACAATAACTGACCAGCATGACGAGAGCGAAAGGATGTTTGTACACTCGTACGGGCGATTGATACTGTTGAACCATTTTGACGTAATTTTCGAGGTTACTCCTTTGTTGTTCCTTGAAAAATATTCCCTAATTCAATTATTTCCTCTCCTCATCGACGTTGAAACCCAACAAAAGCGGAATCTTCGAGCGCTTTCACAAAATCGCCACTCTCCGGACAAAACTTTCACTCCTCAAAATATCAATCAATTTCCAACATTATTAAATATACACTAATTCGTTTTTTAAAAATTTTTTTAATTTTTGATTAGCGATGATGTTTTTATCGCGTCACTGATTTACGGTCGCAAACGAAACGCAGAAACGGAGCGGAATGTTTACGTGTTTCGGATTAACCGAAAGTATTTTTTTTCTTTTCTTTCTATTTTTATTGTGATGCAGTGAATAAGCTCGCTCCGTTTCTGCTTCTGCTGCGCCATAACATAACTGGGTAACCTCCGGGGAGAGCCGTCAGTCGTTTCCCCTCCTGTTTATCGCCTCGCCCCACCCGTTAGAACTCGACGCCGTCAATTACGGCCTTAAGGCGGAGTGATAAATCGCCGCCGGTAAGAAGATTTACCGAGAATTACGGGATAGCGGAGTATATGCATTTCGGATTACGAACAATTTTTGTTATAAAATGTTACATTTTTACGGGAATTCGTCGAAATTTCTCAGAATGTATCGTATTATATTAAACAAGCTGAAACTTGCATTTTGCTTCCCCTGAGATTTCGGTAGTGCGCGAAATCCTTCTATGAGAAAGCATCTCTCGATTTATTTTATTTTATTTTTTTTAATCTTCGGCGTTCTCACGAAGGAAGTTCCGTTCACTACCGAAAATTCAGGGGAAGAAAATTAGAAGTTTGAGCTTGCGACTTTTTTTTCTACAGGATGGACCGTAGATCCTTCCTACCGTATAAAAACCGACCCGAACGTATGTAAAAATTCAATGTGTCCCGAAATTCGAGCGCGTTGTTTAATTGCTATCGAATCTAGTAACAACTTAAGCTGACGGTTAGTTTGAGCGTGTGTATGAATTCGAGCACGTTCCGTCGAGTGTTTTTGAATTTGCAGGGGTTGGAACTTAGAAATTTTCTAATTGCTCTAGATCTTGATCCGTTCGTCCGATCTCGGTCAAATTTGATATGTATTATAGCACAACTACATCCTAAGATTGCAGAGAATTATGGTTCGATTGGTTGAAGTGAACGACAAATAGAGCGAAAAAGTTGATTTTTTGAAAAATTCAAAAAATCATAAAATCTAAAGTTATCGATGGATTCGGCTCAAATGCAACACCAAACATTCTTGTACCCAACTCTATATGTGAAAAACTATTTAGTCGGATATCTCGAAATTTGCGGACGCTAGGGTGGTTACAGACATTTTTGAAAAAATTCAAAACGCTGTCAAAGCCGAGCGAATGCGTCAATAATTGCGAAAATCACATATTACATAGATATTAGATGGCACCCCATGTGTGCAAAATTTGAGTACAGTAGCTTGAAACGTTCTCGAGTTATGAACGTTTGAATTTTGGAGGGTGGTTACGCACATACACACACACACACATACATACATCCGAACATTTTCTTCAAATGTGTTTTCTGGATGTTTTAGGACATTTTGAACCCATTGACATCAAGATCCCGAAAAAAAAATGTTCTGACCGTCACAAAGCTTCCTTTATGAGCAAGCAAAATTGAACTTTTTAATCATAATTTTTCGTTTTTTCATCGTCAATTAGAACTCCATTACTTTTCAATGAGCAATGATAACTTTTGACATTTTTCACGACAAAAAATGTCCAATTTTCGCCGCGTATGATCTTCTACTGATTTGGCCTTAAATGGCGCATTTTGCAGTACTTCACGCCTAAACGGCTGAATGGAATCCAATAAAAATTTGTTTGATCCATGTAGAATCGATCAAGGACCAACCTATGTCTCATATTTTTCCCAGACAACTTTCAGACGAAGATTTTTTGTTACTGTAAAGAAATTCACAAAATTTCTTTGCGATTTTGAGAAAAACATGAGATATAGATTGATCCTTGATCGATTCTACATAGATCTACCAAATTTCATCGAATTCCGCTCAGCCGTTTAAGCGCGAAGTACTGCAGAATATTTGCCAATTTACACGTAATTCTTGGTAAATCTAGTTACCGACGACGATTTATAACTACACCTTAAGTTGACAGGAGGGAGGGGAACTCGCGAGCAGCCAATCAGGGCAGCGCGATTGTAGGCGACTACGTCACGGTTCTACAGTAGAGTCTCGAGTTCGTCACTAGCTCGAAATAAAATATCGTCTACAAACGAAAAAACGGGGGGGGGTGGTTAGAGGGGGAGGAAAACGCTAAAAGCCACGCCCTAACGAGCCGCAAACGACATGGAAAATTACAGTATCGTAGACATTACAAGAATTCGCCCACGAGGCTTGCGTGGAAAGTCAAATACATCGTTTTCGAATGGATAATTTAATTAGTAATCATCGAACAAACGATTTATTAATCAATGGTAATAAAACTCAAATGGTTTATTCGTAGCACGGAAGAGTGGAAAATAATTGCTCAGGTCGTTGCTTCCCGAGGGGCGAAATAGTCTCATCAAACCTCACGCGAGCTCCACATCAATGTATATGCCATTACTGCTATGTGAATGTGACGTATGCGCGCGGAGGGGGAATTGATAAATAACGCGATAAGATAGTCTTATCGCACGTAGGCGCTTCCCCTTCGTGCGCGATTCACGGTCGTGACGATCACATGGTAACGTCACCAAAATGGCTGCCACAGATAAACATTTTTTGAACGTTTGATCCATCTCTGTCGTACTCGGAGCAACCTAATAACAATAATAATCATAATGATAATAATAATAATAATAATTTACAGGAAAAATAAATAATAGAATATTTATTGATGAGTATATTCTATTAAAATAATAGAATATACTGGAAATTATTTTAGTCGGAGCCCTAGAGGGCCAGCCGGGCGTTGTGATTGATAATAATAATAAGAATAATAATAATAATATCAATGATAATAATAATTATAATAATTTACAGAAAAAATAAATAATAGAAAATTTATTGATGCCTATAGTCTATGGAAATACTAGAATATATCGCGAATTATTTCTAATAATATAGAACAATAATAATAATAGTAATAATAAAAATAATAATAATAATAATAATAATTTACAGAAAAAATAAATGATAGAAAATTTATTGATGCCTATAGTCTATGGAAATACTAGAATATATCGCGAATTATTTCTAATAATATAGAACAATAATAGTAATAATAAATAAAATAATAATAATAATAATAATAATAATAATAATAATAATAATAATAGTAATAATAATAATAATAATAATAATAATAATAATAATAATAATAATAATAATAATAATAATAATAATAATAATAATAACAATAATAATAATAATAATAACAATAATAATAATAATAATAATAATAATAATAATAATAATAATAAAACCTTCCGGGGGTAGCGCGTAATCGCATAAGGGAAATAAATACAATCGCCAGAGGGTGCTTCACGCGCGCAAAACCCAAGACCTAAACCAACCCGTCGGCATCATCGTCACGTCGTACTAGGTCACACGCTTTTAGCGGCCCACAGAGATCAGTAGATCTGCCAATCTCCGATCTCCCTGCCAATCTCTGCGGCGCAGCAATGCAAAACATGTGCAAAATTCAAGCGGCATTGTTTCTTATGAACGTTCTTTTCATTGACAACGCGTTCGGTTCTGTCGGTGACAGATCGCAAGTTTACGGACAATGCGTTGTCAAATGTTACTCCGAATCGTGCAACCACAGTGAGTTACACGCGCAAAAATGTGCCTACGATTCATTGTTTTTTTATTCTTTTGGTTTTTCTTTTCCACGACTTTGGGTCAAGCTCTTACTTGTATTGTTTTTTTTCTCTGCTTTCTGCGATATGAGACGTCGATTTCGAAGTCATGGCATCGCCTGCCGATAACGCTATTGTCGCGTGGTCCTGCGAGGACGAGTGCAGTTATAATTGCATGTGGAAAACAGTCGAATATTTCACGAGACGCGGGTATGAAGTACCCCAGTTTCATGGCAAGGTATTTTCGTGCTTCGTTTTTGTTTTCGTTATTTGAATTTTTTAAAGAAAAAATCATACATTTTGCAACGTTATTTATTGGTTTTGGCTTTTCATATCTTCAAAAAAACTGAATAATTATAGTAATAACAATATATATCATTCGTTGTTAATGAAAAGATGCAATTTTGATTGTGGATGTAATTATTTACAATACAGAAATGTACAGAAAAAAATTCTTTCTGCCAATAATAATAATAATTTAAAATTATTTCGGATATGAAAGAGATTTTAAAAGAAAAATAAATTATTTCCATCAACTATAAGACTACTTTATCCAATTTTATTAGGAGAGATTAGATTGCTTCGTAATTGTTACATCAAAAGTTGATTTTAAGCGGCGAATGACAAAACTAAATAAATTTATTTGTCTGTATTTTCATGTTTGATTTCTAGTGGCCGTTTGTTCGAATACTCGGACTGCAAGAGCCAGCTTCCGTATTATTTTCGTTACTTAATTTTTATGCACACCTGACGATGTACAAAAAATTCAGAAGGGAGACCAGGCCTGATTCGCCGATGTGTCGCGTATGGACCTATTTGACCATGGTAATAATATTAATATAATAATAATAATAATAATGATATTAATAATATTATTAATAATAATAATCATGATATTAATAATATTATTAATAATAATCATGATATTAATAATATTAATAATATAATAATAATAATAATGATATTAACAATATTAATAATAATAATAATATTAATAATATTAATAATAATAATGATATTAATAATAATAATAATATTAATAATATAATAATAATAAAAATATTATTGATAATATTAATAATATAATAATAATAATACTGATATCAATAATATCAATGATATTAATAATGTCAATAATAATAATAATGATATTAATAATAATAATAATAATAATAATAATTATAATAATATTAATAATAATAATAATAATAATAATAATAATAATAATAATAATAATAATGACATTAATAATAATAATGATAAGTAAAAAATTAATGATATCAAAAGAGTCAAATTTATATTTTCTTTTTTTTCTTTCGTTTTTTAAATCCAGGTTTGTTTGAACGGATGGTTCTGGTCTTCGATATTCCACGCAAGAGACAGACCTTTCACAGAAATGATGGATTATTCATGCGCCTTTGCCATAGTCGTCACACTTTTGTACTGCATGTTGGTGAGGTAAAATATTTCACCATAAACGCTCAAATTAAATTCCGAATTCAAAACAAAAAAAAAAAAATCCAATTCCCTTCGCTCGACTAAAATGTAAAACGATATAGTTCCATATTCCAATTATTTTTCAGAATAGCGTACACGAATAAAAAAGTCTTACCCGTGATAACTTGCGCTTACCTGAGCATTCTCCTCACGCACTTGTCTCACCTGTGGTCGGGCAAAATTAATTACGGATACAACATGAAGATGAATATATTATTCGGTAACTAATAATTACAAATATTTAAATAAATTTTTTTCAATTGTTTTTCGTGCTTCTACAATTTTTTGATATCATTCTATTGTAATTATTTTTAGGTTTCCTTACTTTTGCGATAACGATGATTTGGTGGTATAGAAATTCGAGGAAACTGAACCACGCTTATCTCATCGGTTGGTTCAATGTTTTGACAGTGGCTTCTACGCTTCTCGAAGTCGCTGATTTTCCACCTTTTTTCTGGATTTTCGATGCCCATGCTTTGTGGCACGCATCCACCGCCCCTCTGACCATTCTTCTGTACAAGTAAGACCGGTATTTTTTTTTTAAATTGAAACATTATTTTTGTTTAAGGCCCCACACCACGGTTCGAACGCGGGACGAGGGCGTATTTTTCGTAATTTTTTTCAAGCAAACTATGAATTGAAATTTTTTTATTAATTCTCGTGGGCAATATATACATACAGAAGAGTGTATAAAAAATTATTTGTTCTAATATACAGCACTGTTCGCGGTATACGCCCCCTCCAAAAGTGCACACCGACGAAATTGTTGCTCGACGGTTGACAACGATTAAGCCATACGGTTCATTTAAAAAATAAAAAAAATATATATTCAGAAACTAGACGTTTAGGTTTACATCTCCACGTAGGGAAAAAACGATATCGCAAAAAAGAAAAAAATGGCGGACCAGCGAATTTTTTTTTTCTCAAATTTAACGAAATTTTTTTATTGTTTGTATAAAAAAAAATAGAAGGGGACCTTTTATGAGAAAATAGCTACGTGGCGACGCAGAGACTGGATTTTCGAACAATTTAAGACTTGGCCCGTGCAAATTGGATGTATAGTTTTTTAAATATGTTGTCAACCAGGTTGAAAAACGTAGTTTCGAGAAAAACGCGTTCAAAGTTGTCGCTTGGAATCGATTCACAGAAATTTATGTATCTCCGTCAATTTTACAAATTTCGCCAAAAAAAATTGTGAGAGCATTGTTAACACATGCGTCCATCAGAAATTGAATGGAAAGATACCAAAAAAAAATTTTGAATCGTGTTTTGGGGCCTTAACAAGAAAAAAAAACTTGAAGGCTTGTAGAGAAATTAAATTCCTGCATCTATTGTGTGATTTTTATTATGCATTGATTTCTGTCCCACAGGTTTATGATTCTGGACTGCAAGTATCTTCGAAAACAAAGCTACGAAGGGAGGCTGGAGCAACAATTTTACGACTAATCATTAATTAGCTCTCTCTCCATCTCTCGAGGATTTTAATTCACATTCCATTCGATTTACGAGACGTTCTGGAATTTTTTGTTTTTTCGTTTTCCGGACAATTTTTTGTCACTGTAGAGATCTTCCTCGAATCGTGTCTTCTGCGTAAGCATTCGGAGAATTATTCTTCTCATCAATTGCCAACGGAGTCGAAAAAACGTCTGATTAGTTTATAAAAGCAACGTTTTATTATTATTTTTTTTTATAATTATTTTTTTCCGCTTGTCCTTTTCTTATATTTTATTCGAACTGTAAATGATAATCAGAGCTTGGAAACGAGGTCAAAAACATATTTCTTCGTTTCAAAAAATTGTTTAACATTGTTTAAACAGAATTTTTCATTCCTGTTTTCTTTATTATATTTTTTTCTCTACAATTTTTTAGATAAATTCCTTAGAAATAAAAAATAATTTTCTCTACGTTTTTTTGTACAAAGCTTAAAGAAAAGTAAAAAAAGAAAGAAATATCGCGGAAAATAATCGAACGCGATTTTCCGAATCAAATAAGATGCATTCATATCGATTGAGTGGACCATAAATGCAGTAAAATCGTGGATAATTAATTCGACGATTGGGAAAGGAGATTAGGCAAAAAAAAAAACTCATTGTTTTCATCTGTAATTCTCGGTTCGTCGCTGTGATATTGTTACAATTATTGTTATCTTCGCTATTCGAGCGAAACTCTGATTGAAACGTCATTAAAAAATAATCATTAAAATGGACTTAAGTAACGTTTCCGTTCGCGATACATCGGAAAAATCCGCTCAATCGCGATTTTTATGTTAAAAATTGTATTTTATTTTATTTTATTTTATTTCTTTTCGTTTTCATTTTTCGAGGAATGTTTGGCGACATTAAATATTAAGATGAGATTAAAAACCAATGAACGAAGCGTAATTGACATATCGCGATGATTATAAATATACAATAGTTACGCCGTGAATTCTTAAGTACTCGTTTTTAGCGTAATTGTAAAAGGCACGAAATCGACGAAGAACTTAAAAAAAAAAGAAAATGATAGATAGATTGATTGCCAACAATAATCTAGTCAAATGTAAAATAAAAATAGTATTAAAAAATGAAAATAATATTAAAAAATGAAAATAATATTAAAAAAATGAAAATAATATAAAAAAATGCAAATAATATTAAAAAATAAAAATAATTAAAAAAAATCCGTCGCTATAAATTTTAATTTTTAACACTGGCTGCCTCGTGATTTGTCTTACAAAAATAGCAATCGTGTAGCCATTTTTTTTATTTTTAATATTTCTTTTTTTTAATCTCATTATTGAGACGATAAACTTTGTTTTTTTTTGTATCACTCGATCACGATTGTACTACCAATGAAGAGGTATACCTTCGAAAAGGAAGATATGAGAGATATGAAAAAATTGGGCTCTCCAACGGTCCGATGTTTTGTTTCTTGTTTTTTTTTTCTTCGGTTAAAATGATTTTTTTTCGTTGGAGTTTTGTCGGCCGTTGTGTAAACGGTAGTACCGGTGCGGTTAAGTCAGTCTTTTCGAGACTCGTAGCGCCAGAACGATTTTTATCCTTCGTTTAAGCTGCACTGGGTGGACGATAAAAGGTCCTGGCGATTAATTATGGCAGTGATCGTCTCATCTTTCTGCTTTTTTTTTTTTAAATATGTATTAAAGTGTTTCAAAAGAGCTTTTTTCTTTTTTTAGCTTTGAACCATGAAAATCTTTGAAGACAAATTAAAACGTGAATTTTGGTACAAAATTTAGCTCTTCTTTTGATATTTGAAGCCTCTCATCGCCTTTGAAGATTTTTCATTTAAAATACACAGGAAACATTTTTTTTCCGTCTTAAAATTACTCCCATTCAGTAGTATTTAGCTCATCGTCGTCAATATCAGGCTTGTTCGATGAGGAAGTGACACCTTTTCGAAAGAAGGTACTTCAACATTTTTTTTCTTTTCCAATTTAATAGTTAAAATTGAGTTTTTCGAAAAATCACGTTTTTTAAGTGAAAAATCACGTTTTCTAGCTAAAGAATGAATTTTTGAAGGAAAGTACAGAAGTACTTTTTTGTAGAAAATTTAATTTCCTGTGGAAAAACTTCCCTGCAATTTTTTTACTAATTGATTATTTTACGCGTTATTCCGAAAAAACCAATAGAAATTGATGAATATCGCGCTGCTGAAATCCCGAAAAAATATTCTGAAATTCATTAATTTCCATTGGGTTTTCCGGAATAACTCGTAAAACAATTGATTTGTTAAAAAATTCAAAAGTTCATTCTTTAGCTAGGAAACGTCATTTTTCACTTGGAAAACGTGATTATTCGAAAAAAATCAATTTTAACTATTAATTTAGAAATTTTTTTTTTTTAAAGTAGTTACTTCCCAAAAGGTGTCACTTTCTCATCGAAAGAAGCCTGGTATTGATGAAGATGAGGTAAATACTACTGAATGAGAACAATTTTGAGACAAAAACTAATTTTTCCTGTCTATTTTAAATAACCAATCTTCAAAGTCGATGAAAGGCTTCAAATATAAATATTAAAATCTAAATTTTGTACCAAAATTTTCGTTTCAATGTATATCAAAATATCTTCATGGTTCAAAGCTTAAAAAAAAGCTGTTTTTTAAACACCCTAATATGTATACATAAAATCGCACTGCCGATGCAGGGATTTTTGTTTCTGTTTAAAAATTTATTTCCGTTGCATTTTTTCCTATTTCCATTTTTTCTTTTCGTTTTTTTTTTTTTTTCGCGAGTCTGTCTCAGTGCTTGAAGAGCGCTTCGTGCTCCGGATTGTCCGTGTCTCTGTGTTTCTCCAAATTTCCGGACAGAGTCGGATCCGGCCGACGTCTTTTGAAGAAACCGAGTTTCCACAGAACGAGAATCAAAAGCACGAGTAGCAAAAGTCCGGCGACTATAGCCACGATTATTATCCAAATTGGCACGGGTTCAGCCTCCTGTTGGTCCAAAAGATCCGGATAGGCGATCGTTTCCGCCTGTGAATCGTCGGGAATGAAAAATAATCGATAAATTATTATGAGATTTATCGAATTTTGACAATTTTGCATTTTTTTTTGAGGACTTACGATAGCACGATCGTCACTGAGATTTTCTTGTTGAATTTCGACGTTGGATGGAATAACGATTCTCGCGTTTGATCCGATTCTAACCATATCGACGTCGGGATAATCCTCGACGAGGGTGGAATTCCACAACCTTAAAACGTTTAACGATTATAGTCGGATTTTTTTTTTTTTTTGCAAGAATTAGATTATTTTCGTTCTAATTGTTCTAAAAAATTTGTTTAAATTATGTTCGCTTCCTCACAGAGGGAGCTATGTTATAGTGAACGAATTTTTATTCGAAGTCGACATTTTTATTCGAAGAAAAGAATTTGGAGAAAATGTCCGGATGTGTGTATTAGGCCGGGTTGAAGAAAAAACTTTTTTTTTTCTTTCAATCAAAATACATTCACGCCAAAGTAACTTACATCAAGACAATCGTGTTAAAAAATGAGCCCGATCGGACCATTTTTAGGGATCGCGCAAGATTTTTCTAGTTTTCCCATTCGATTAACATGGGAAGAACGAAAAGTTTCCATTAAAAAAATCGTAGCTCCGCCAATTTTATAGGTACGTTGATCCGGTTAGTTTCATTTGAAAGCTCTTTAAAAACCGCTTAAAATGACGTGCGGACCTTTGAAATCCGATTGCAACTTCCGTCGATAATTTCTTACGAAACAACAAAATTATTGATGGAAGTTGCAATGGGATCCCAAAGGTCCGCACGCCATTTTAAGCGGATTTTCAAGATCTTTCGAATGTAACTAGCCGGATCAATGTACCTAGAAAATTGGCGGAGCTACGATTTTTTTAATGGAAACTTTTCGTTCTTCCCATGTTAATCAAATGGGAAAACTAGAAAAATCTTGCGCGACCCCTAAAAATGGTCCGATCGGGCTCATTTTTGGACACGATTCTCTTGATGGAAGATACTTCGGCGTGAATGTATTTTGATTGAAAGAAAAAAAATAGTTTTTATTTTTCAAGCCGGCCTAGTGTTCATGTGTGTAATAGACTACCAAAATTCAAACGTGTATAACTTGGAAACGGTTTTAGCTACTTTATAATGCGACAGAAAGAAATTTATACCTCGCTCGTACGACTATCGTAGCTTCTTGTTTCCTCTGCAAGTTGTAAATTGTGCACTTTATGTCGAAGCATTTGGCAGTTCCGGCCTTGCAGTTCTGCAAAAAAATAAAAATAAATTAATATAGTTTTTAATGTGGAGAACAAAAAATTCCATTAAATTAAAGTTTGAAAATTTTTTAGTTGAAGTTCAATTTAAAGGGCATCGAATCAAGCAATAAAAGTATCAATTATTTGTCCAATGATTGTCAATTGCTAATTATTAAATTAATTCGAATTTATCATTGTTATTAAATAATTGATAAAATAATTTGAATAATGTTTCATTAGAATAGTTTGTAAAATGAAATTAAACTTGAAAAAAGGTTGCAATTCAAGTTCAATTCAAACGAATTGAATTCGTCGATTATATATATTAATTATCTAATTATTTGTTGCCGAAAAATCCAATTACATTACATTTGAATTGATTTTTTTTTTAAGTATTAAATGTAAATAATATGTAAATATTTATTCTCGAAATAATTTGTAAGATTAGATTATCGTACCATGGAAACGACTCGATGACGATGACCCTCGCTGTCCACGAACGTACTAGGTTTGACGACTTTTTGCGGATGGTGTCTACGTTTTCTTATGTGATTGCTGGTGCGATTGTTGTTGTAATGTTTCGGCGGGGCGCTCGTCGATGTCGAGTAAATGAGATCGAAATCGTCCAAACTCATGCTGCCCTGCAGCTTCAGAGGATTCGCGATGTGTCCAGCCGACAGCGTACATTCTCCGAGATCTCCCGGAGCTTGAGTGGGCATTGAAAATTTGCAACATTTCCAACGATTTTCACGAGTTTTCCGCGATATTCAATGATCAATAAATAAATAAATGAATAAATGAATAGATGGATAAATAAATAAATAAATAAATAAATGAATGAATGAATAAATAAATAAATAAATGAATGAATGAACAAAAGAATAAACGAACAAATGAATAAATGAATAAACGAATAAATGAGTAAATGAATGAATAAATAAATGAATAAATGAATAAATGAATAAATGAATAAATGAATAAATGAATAAATGAATAAATGAATAAATGAATAAATGAATAAATGAATAAATGAATAAATGAATAAATGAATAAATGAATAAATGAATAAATGAATAAATGAATAAATGAATAAATGAATAAATGAATAAATGAATAAATGAATAAATGAATAAATGAATAAATGAATAGATGAACAAATGAACAAATGAACAAATGACTAAATAAATAAATGAATAAATGAATAAATGAATAAATGAATAAATGAATAAATGAATAAATGAATAAATGAATAAATGAATAAATGAATAAATGAATGAATGAATGAATGAATAAATGAATAAATGAATAAATGAATAAATGAATAAATGAATAAATGAATAAATGAATAAATGAATAAATGAATAAATGAATAAATGAATAAATGAATAAATGAATAAATGAATAAATGAATAAATGAATAAATGAATAAATGAATAAATGAATAAATGAATAAATGAATAAATGAATAAATGAATAAATGAATAAATGAATAAATGAATAAATGAATAAATGAATAAATGAATAAATGAATAAATGAATAAATGAATAAATGAATAAATGAATAAATGAATAAATGAATAAATGAATAAATGA
Source organism: Sussaba pulchella (assembly GCA_963971145.1). NCBI lineage: Eukaryota > Metazoa > Arthropoda > Insecta > Hymenoptera > Ichneumonidae > Sussaba > Sussaba pulchella. Next base: position 6,999,161 of record OZ020178.1, read on the forward strand.
ATAAATGAATAAATGAATAAATGAATAAATGAATAAATGAATAAATAAATAAATAAATAAATAAATAATTTTTCGATCAATTGGTAAAACAGCTAATTTGTTATTTTTGTAATTGATTGATTGATTAATGGTGTACCTTGAACGGTGGGCAATTCTTCCAAGTACAAAAGCCATTTTCCATGAGGCTCCAAACTCGCGACTTCGTAAGGCCACGAAATATGGACGTCGACGCTTCTGACCTTCCACGGGCCTTCGTTGAAAATTTGATAAATGTGAGAAACCTTCGGTCCAACCTCGTTCAAGTGTTTCACCGCGGATTCACCGACTACCGGTCCACCGTAGTAAGCCCATTGAGTTTTAGCGCTTCTGCAATGATAAAAAAAAAAGGAAGAAAGGAATGATGAATAATTCATTGAATTTTTTGACTGCAAAGAGACTAAATAATTACGTTTTGATCGAGGGATTTGATAAATAAGAAATACCAAATTATATATTAATAATAAAATTAATGAAATTTAGTTGAAAAATAAATAATAGAAAAAATATATAAATATGTATATTCTATAGAAATAATAGAATATACTTAGAATTATGACTGCTCGTCTGGGAGGTGAGTCTAAGCTCTTAAGGGCCGGTCGGGCGATGAATCAAAGAATAATAATAATAATAAAAATAATAATAATAATAATAATAATAATAATAATAATAATAATAATAATAATAATAATAATAATAATAATGATAATAATGATAATAATAATAATAATAATAATAATTATTATTATTATTATTATAATAATTATAATGATGATAATAATAATAATAATGGTAATAATGATGACAATAATGATGATAATAATAATAATAATAATAATAATAATAATAATAATAATAATAATTGATATAGAATAAATAATCACCCTTTGATCGAGAGCTCGGCTCTTTTGAGTACAATAGCGTGCAATTTAGTCGGTTCTTTATCCGTAATCTCCTTTGACGTCGAATTGGCGAATATGACGAAACCCAATTGAGGCTCGTTGTCCTCGACGCCTTTAGGATCGAATCTGACTTGTATATTGACGGATTTGGCTTTTCTGAAAGGATTGCCGATCGAACATATGACCAACGTCGTGTTGTGAAGATTGCAGATAACAGATTCGTTGCTCTTGCTCGCGATGTAATTCAAACTCGGCGAGTGAATTACAAAAAGCTGGGCCTCGTAGGCCGACTCGCCGACGTTCAGAACCTTTGCCTCAACTACGACCTCCTCCACCTCGCCCAACAAGAGTTCGTAATAATTTGGCTTCACCTGTGATGCTGCAAAAAAATTAATTCTTTCACCAATTATCAATTGATTAAAAATAAAAAGCGTAAAGGTCCATTAAAAAATGGGAATATTTGGTAAACTTGTAACAAATAATGTGTTAAAAAGAAACAAGAATTCTTCTGTCGTTTTTTGTTTTACCTTTTTCTTTCTTTCAATGGAATTCAGCAAAGAATTTTTGATAAATTGATCAAAAATTTTTGTTTCTTTCAATTGTCTGAGTTAGTTTATTTTTTAGTATTAACTGACGTTTCGGCGTGTAATAAACGTCGCCTTAATAATGGCAACAACGCTCCAAACTGGCTGCAAAGCAGTGAAAAATTTAAAACATAATTTTTGTAAATTCTTTCCATCGATAAAAAATATTCGCCATAAATTCTTCACGCTTCGAACCTTCGTCTCCCAAACTCAAATAATATTTTACAATTTTTCCTGCCTCTTCTTTCCGTGAGAAAAAAAATAAGAAAAATATTTCATCCTCGACGTACCTGACAAATTCAATTTGGCATCGAGTTTAAGATCGCTCTCGCATATGTCATTGTCGCCGCAATCTTTTTGAAAACTAGCTTCGAATATTCTCGCGGCTTCTTGTTGATTCAAAATAGGATAATTTTTGATATCCGGCAGTGGCTCGCCTTCGGCTGGCATAACGGGTTCGTCCTGTATTAGGGTGTAATTCAAACGAAATTTAATCGGCGATTGTATGTCCCTCGTGTTGTCCTTGAGATAAACGGTTTCGCTTTGGCAATGAACGAGTTTGGTGGGATCCAGAGTGACCGTGCGATTTACGTAATGCGGTCTCGACGTTCCAGAACCGAACCAAACACGAGAAAATTTTTTCGTTCCCGAATAAGTTTCGGCTTCGATGTAATAATTGAGTTGAAGATATTGCATATCTTCGTTTTTCGTTATTGACTCGGTTTTGCAGCAAGCCTCGAAGGTGAAGCTGAAAAAAGAAATAAATAAATACAAGTTAGTCAATGTTCTGCAAGGAGTATAAATTCCTGAAAACCGAAAAAGGGGCCGAAAAATATTGGGAGGACAGAAAAATTAAAGGGGAGGTCAAGGAAACATGGGCCCGATTAAGGTGTGGAAGTATAGGTAGGGCGACAAAACGGGGTTATAGAGATACGCGGTGCAGAATGTGTGGACTAGTCGACGAAACCCTGGAACATATACTCGAGTGTGAGAAAACAAAGGAAGAAATGAAAATAGAGGTTGTGGATGGTATGGAAAATTGGAAAATAGAGGTGAGAGGAGAAATACTGCGAAATAAATGGATCAGGTGCTTTGAAGGGTAACCCGATTAGGGAAGTATGTCTGTTTATGTCCAGGAGTTTGAGCGATTGGCGAGACGAAAGGGGCAAGAGGAAATAAGGGGAGATGAATAGAATTGTAAGAGAGTATGTTGAAGAAAGAGAAATATGACTGATGAAATGGCAATGTGATAATAGGCTAGAATAGAAAGTAAGAAGAAAAGTCTTATGTTAACCTGAGTTATTAGATGTACACATATGTAAAAACCCGAAAGGGCATACATGGGCAATAAATACTACTACTACTACTACAAGTTAGTCAATGAATTAATAATTTGACGATATTTTCGGTTTTTCGGTTTTTGGTGGGGAAAAATTGATTCACGTTGATATTCACGGAATAAATGAAAAATTAGAATAACGGAAAATAATAATAATAAATGAATAATAATACATTTTTATTAATATTGTTGTTAACATTAATAAAATTAATGGATACTAATATCGATATTAATGATGATTTATAGATATTTATTTATTAATTAGTTATTGTTTTTGTTAATATTATTGTTTATTGTTGTTATTGTCATTATTGTTAATATTGTTGTTGTTGTCTTTATTGTTATTTATTATTATTATTATTATTATTATTATTATTATTATTATTATTATTATTATTATTATTATTATTATTATTATTATTATTATTATTATTATTATTATTATTATTATTATTATTATTATTATTATTATTATTATTATTATTATTATTATTATTATTATTATTATTATTATTATTATTATTATTATTATTATTATTATTATTATTATTATTATTATTATTATTATTATTATTATTATTATTATTATTATTATTATTATTATTATTATTATTATTATTATTATTATTATTATTATTATTATTATTATTATTATTATTATTATTATTATTATTATTATTATTATTATTATTATTATTATTATTATATAGTTATATATGATATTATTATTATATTATATAGTTATATATTATATTATTATTATATTATATAGTTATATATTATATTATTATTATATTATTATATTATATAGTTATATATTATATTATTATTTATATTATATTATATAGTTAATATATAATTAATTATTGATCAATTGAAAAAAATTAATAATATTGTCATTCAAATAATTTAACGCTAAATAATATTTTAATCTAAATTATAAAATAGCAACAAATATATGATAATTATAATAATAAATTATTTATGTACAATATCTGGTCAATACAGCAATGAAAAATTATATTATCCGCTATTTTCTTCAATTTTTCAAACCCAAATGTTGCAAAAAAATCACGTCGACGATTCGATCAACCTCCAAAACGATTCGTCAAAAAGAACGGGAAAAAAGTCGATGTTTCATAACAAAACACACGATGAGAAAATAAGTTGAAAAAACTTGCCACGTGTAATTGGCGTCGTCGAGTTGGCACTCGAGTTTGTTCGGATCTATGGCTTCAATCTTGTCCTGATAAGTTCCGTCCTTCTTCGAATAACGTATGAAAGTCGTTATGTCGATGATTTTTCTGGCACGAAGAAGAGCAACGGCGTCGTTGTCGTAAGCTCCAACGAGAAGATCCGGATATCCATTTCTGTCCATATCGATGCCCCCGCTCAGAGAGTATCCGAAGGTTCTCAAAGGCACCGGCGTGTCCTCCGAGTGAATCACCTAAACGTTCCAACCGCACGTGGCCGATAAAATTAAAAAAAAAAAAAAAGATAAAAAAAGGACAAACATGAGATCAAAGAAAAAGTAAGTCGTGGAAAAAGCACGTTCGTGGCTGAGTTTATCAAGAATGAGGAAAAAAAAAAATTGTTTCAACGTCACGTACTTGCGAGGGCGTTGTGATTATTCCGTTCTTCGATCCCAAATAAATATAAACCGTTCCTTTGCCCTCGTAAGGAGCACCGATGGCAACGTCCTCGAAACCATCCTTGTTCAAATCGCCGAGATTGGCGAGTGCAAAACCGAAACGCGATTCTTCGCGACCGACCAATTTAGTCGGTTTGCATTCCGGTCTTTCGCGCTTGGTCGTGCACAAATTCGTGTAAATGTAAACCGCTCCACCCTCGGCTTTGTTGAAATAAAACGGCGCTGAGACTATGAGATCCGTTATTCTGGAGAAATTTTCGTAAAGGTGTTGCTAGATTTTTTTTTTGTTTTTTGGTTTTCTGGTTTTTTTTTGGGTTCATAAATAAATACTTAATAATTGATATTATAACTAACTAATAATAATAATAACTACGAAAATATAATAATAATAATGAATATAATATTTATTCCAACATCGAAAAATTGGTACAATCATAAAAGTATGCAAAAAAAACCGAGAAAATGAAGAAAGAATAATGATAATAAATAATGATAATGATAATTTATTATTATTATTCTTTCTTCATTTTCTCGGATTTTTTCCGGCATACTTTTACTTTATGATCGTACTATTTTTTCGATGGCGGAATAAATATTATATTTATTATTATTATTATATTTAAAAAAAAAATAGAGAAAATAAATAAATAATAATAATAAATATTATATTGATGATTGACAAATTGATTATTATTATTATTAATAATAATCAACTAATAATAATTATTATTAATAAAATAGATTATAATTAATAATAATAAATAATGATAATGATAATTTATTGATATTGATTATTATTATCATTAACAATAATCAACTAATAATAATTATTGTTAATAAAATAATTTATAATTAATAATAATAAATAATGATGATGATAATTTATTATTATCATTAATTATAAATTATTTTATTAATAATAATAGTTATTAGTTGATTATTATTAATAATAATAATAATCAACATCTCAATCATCAATATAATATTTATTATTATTATTTATTTATTTTCTCTAATTTTTCCGATAAACTTTGATGAATGTACCAATTTTTGTACGTCCTTTTTTGTCAACAAATATTTCTCCCTTCAAATTTTCGCCGAAACTTTGACGAAATTATCTTAAAAAAAAAAATACTATCAGAGTATTTAAAAAAAAAAAAAAATGATGTATCAGACTACTATCAGAGTATTTAAAAGAAAAATAAAATAATGTATCCAATTACTTGTCGCCGTTGACGTTCGCGGACGCAATTTCGTATCCATAGCTCGAAGCGAATTGTTCACCGTCGAGAATCAAAGCCACGTCCATGTCCGGTCGTGCGTTTTTTCTCGTCATAATAACGACCTGACCGGTGCCGTTCGAACGCGGAGCACCGGCCGCGTAAGCCAATCCCTTGCCGAAAAAATTGCCCACAGTCACGGACATTCCTGTACGTCCATGAAAAAAAAAATATCGAAATCAAATCAAATTAGATTCGTAAAAAAAAAATTTTAGAACGTAAATTTATCGAAATAATAATTTTTTTTTAATTTTCTATTATTTTTTTTTTTTGTAAATTTAGGGTGGAGTTTTTTCGTTAATTAAAATTTACCCAAGTAACTTTACCAAGTAAACTGAACTACTAAAATTTACCAAGTAAAAAAATTTTAGAATGAAAATTTATCGAAATAATAATTTATTTTTAAATTTTCTATTATTTTTTTTTTTGTAAATTTAGGGTGGAGTTTTTTCGTGAATTAAAATTTACCCAAGTAACTTTACCAAGTAAACTAAACTACTAAAATTTACCAAGTAAAAAAATTTTAGAATAAAAATTTATCGAGATAATAATTTATTTTAAAATTTTCTTTTATTTTTTTTTTTTGTGAACTTAGGGTGGGGTTTTTTTTCGTGAATTAAAATTTACCCAAGTAACTGTATTTGTTGACGGGTGAGGCATCTTGCATCGGTGCGTTGTAGACGGTGCTGTCGCGTCCGAGATAATCGTCGGATACGGGAAACAGATAAACCGTTCCACGCCACGTGTGAGGACCCGGTGTACCGATTACCACACGATCCTCCGACGTCAGAACGCCGCTCGTGCCGGCTTGACAATAGCCGTACTGTTCGTGAGCTCTGAAACATGCTCGATCGGTTTACATCCTAGCGAGAATTTAAAAAAAAAAGCTAAAACTCGTCCGGAATTATTAAAAATGTGAATACGAAGAAAAATGATAAATTTCTCATGGAAAGATTGCAGAATGATTTGTTAGTTATCTGATGATATTTTCGGGGTTTTTTGGAGATGAGGATTGAAAAATTATGAAGGGGAAATAAAAACGAGCGGAAGGAGGAAATTAAATTGAATAATTTTGGCGGTAAAAAAAAAGATTGAGCGAAAAATTGGCTGGAAAAAAATGATAACAAAATAAAATAAATTAAATTGCAAAGAGAAAAAAATGGGAAATTTGTATGAAAATTTTGCAGAATTTTATGTTGAAAATGAGATAAGAATTTTTTCGAAGATTGTAATTGAAAAATTATGAAGAAAAAAAAACTAGGAGAAAAAATGAAAAGAAATTTCCGATTTAAAAAAAAAATAAACGATTGCCACAAATTGTAAAAAAAAAATGACAAAAATTGGAACTATGTATGAAAATTTGGCAGATTGTCTGGTTGATTATTAGATAAGAACCTCGTAACGATTCTAATCGATAAATGATGGATAAATAATTGAACGATTGAAATAAGACGAATTAAACAAGATAAAAGGATGGAATAAAATTACTTGGCTGTCGGTTTTCCGGCGCAAGGTTTCTTGAGTTCTTGATACTTCAAATCGTGGGTGAGTATGTAACACTGTCCCTGTCCCCATCGCGAGTCCGGGCTTTGCGAGATGTGACGATGAGCGCAAACCTAATCAATTTTAATAATAACACGCTGTACGACTGGCAAGAGAAATTCATAACAGTTCTCGCAGTCGAAACGTTGCAACGAAATAAAAAAAACAAAGCAAATTGCGAGAAAAATAAAAATTTCATTGGGAAAAAAATAAATAAAACATAACAAAATTTTTTCAAGAAACAAAAAACATCACATAAATTTTTTTATTATGTTTTATAAAATAAAACATAAAAAACATAACATTTTTTATTATGTTTTATAAAATGAAACATAAGAAACATAACTTTTTTTTATTATGTTTTATAAAATAAAACATATAAAACATAACATTTTTTATTATGTTTTATAAAATAAAACATAAAAAACATAACATTTTCTCTTATGTTTTATAAAATAAAACACAAAAAACATAACATAACATTTTTTATTATGTTTTATAAAATAAAACATAAAAAACATAACATAACATTTTTTATTATGTTTGATAAAATAAAACATAAAAAACATAACATTACATTTTTTATTATATTTTATAAAATAAAACATAAAAAAATAACAACATTTTTTATCATGTTTTATAAAATAAAACATAAAAAATTATTGATAGAAAAAAAAAAAAATTAAAAATAAATTTTTCTAGTAAAATTTTCGAAAGAATTCTCTCGCGTGAAATTGTGTTTTGAAATTTTTTTTTCGATAACTAAGCTCACCATAACTTTACCACCGACTCCCTGACTCTTCACCGTAACGCCAAGCCACTGATTGTCCTTTATTTCGTCGCTTCTCGGTGGGATAAGCTCGTCCGAATCGACATCTGTGAATATTCGTTGCTTCAATAATGCAATCAAGGGCCAAAGCTCGCTCGAAGGCAATCGCAAATGGCACAAAATTCGCAAATCGCATAATTCTCAAATATTTCTGTTTTCGTTCAATTTATTCATTTACTCTTTTTTGTTGTTTTTTCGTTAGTAAATTTGTATTTGTGAGACAGGCGTGTAATTTTATTTCAGTCGAGTGTCACAGTGGCTTTCAATTTTTGGTTAATATGTTTCCTTAAGGCCCCACAACACGGTTCAAAATTTTTTTTTTGGTATTTTTTCTTTCAATTTCTGATAGATGCATGTGTTAAGAATGGTCTCACAAAATTTTTTGACGAAATTTTGTGAAATTGACGGAGATACAGCATTTTCTGTTAAACAGTTCCAAGCGAGCGGCAACTTTGAACGCGTTTTTCTCGAAACTACTTTTTTGAACCTTGTTGACAACATATTTAAAAAACTATACATCCAATTTGCATGGGCCAAGTCTTAAATTGTTCAAAAAACCAGTCTCTACGTTGCCACCTAGCGGTTTTCTCATAAAAGGTCCCCTTCTATTTTTTTTTTATATAAACAATAAAAAAATTTCGTTAAATTTGAAAAAAAAAAATTCGCTGGTCCGCCATTTTTTTATTTTTTGCGATATCGATTTTTCCCTACGTGGTGATGTAAACCTAAATGTCTAGTTTCTAAATATATATATATTTTTTTTTTTTTCAAATTAACCGTATGGCTTAATCGTTGTCAACCGCCGAGCAACAATTTCGTCGGAGTGCACTTTTGGAGGGGGCGTGTACCGCGAACAGTCCTATATATTAGAACAAATAATTTTCTATACACTCTTCTATATGTATAGATTGACCACGAGAATTAATAAAAAAATTTCAATTCATAGTTTGCTTGAAAAAAATTACGAAAAATACATCCTCGTCCCGGGCTCGAACCGTGGTGTGGGGCGTTAAGTAATAGCGAAATAATGGGGGAAAAAAAAAACAGTATGTTAGTGGAAACAAAATATTCAAAGCTTGCGGCAAAACGTTGGGTAGTTAGCTGTTGGATTAATTCTTTCGGCATCATGCCCAAGGTGCACTTGCATATTATTTGTTTATTGTTTTATTTTTTTTGCAGTACAGCGAGCGCTTGCAATCTCAAGCTCGGACCGAACGGCCCAAAAAAATTTGCATCTCTCATGCGGCTTGTCAAAAATTTTGCAAGTCAAACTTTCGAACAAACAAATGTTCCGAAGCTTTTTATTTATTTATTTTTTTAACGGCCAAGCCTCGAAGCTTCACTTACTTGAATCGTTTACACCATCTGGCGCTGTTAAGACAATCAAAATACCGTTTTGAACATGAATTACATGAATTAATGAGAATTAATGATGAATATTTTTTTTTTTTTAATGTTAACACTTTTGAAACCCAATTTTTATTAGTTAATTTTACTTTTGGCGATTATTAATTGATTTTTTTTTCTTTTTTTGCTTTTTTCTTATCTAACTACCAACATCGAGCTGTAAATAGAACGATGAGTCGTGTATTGCGGCTGTAGAATCTACATTCCTGTGGTTAAAATTCTTTGATTATTATTATTGCGGACATAATTGTGATTCTTGTGAATTATTTATGTTTTTGCTTTTTTTTCTTCATCGTTTCAAGGACTTAGATACTCACTCTCTCGACCGTCCGTGATGACTTGGGTGCAGTCTTGCGTGTTGGTGCTCAAAGGACACTGCCACAGAGCTCCGGATCTGTTTGTATTGGGCTGCAAGTTTTGACCGAGAGGAGCGCCTACTAAAATCCTGAAATAAAAATTATTTACCCTCGTTAGGGGAATAACATTTTTTGGTAAAACCTTCTCTGATTTTCCAGAAGCAAATAATTCAAACTATATCAATTTTTGGCATTAAATTGTAGATATTTCATAAATTTTTGCAAGTCTCGAGCTTGGAACGTAAGAGAAAAATAATAAAAATTCCATCGATTTTTCATTGCTCTCCTCGGCAAAAAAATATTAAAAAATTATGCGTGACTCTGAAATTTGTAGAATCAGCGGGAAGCCCCATAGGTACTCTATTAATAATTTGAAAAAAAATTTAAATAATAGCAATGCCGAAATATCACTAAATATATGACCATTAAAATATTAATATAAATAACCCGTCTCTCCTCTTGATAAACATATAAAAACCTATATATGAGGGATTCCATGTGAAACCGGCCACTTCTGACTCGACCGGTCTTTGATTTGGATGGAAATTTTTTTCTTTGAAGTACTTGATGACAACGTTAGATAATTTTTTTAGATTTTTGTCGGCATTATTTTTTTAGTGATGAATTTTTTAAATCGTCGTCAACCAATTTTTCAACTGCAAATACCTCCGAGGCGAAACATCCAAATTCAATCGCCGGCACGTCAAAATAAGCGTTCCAAACTGATCTTTCAAAAAAGAATATTTGAAAAGAAAATAGAAAATTTTATACATTACTTTTTTTACGTTTTCATTACTAAAATCGACTTTCTAAAAAAAATGCCACTTTTGTTGTCTTTGAAATTTTTTATCCAAATTCCTTGTCCGATTGTGGAAATTTCAAGTCCTGAGTGAGAGTGGCAAGTTCATATTTACTATTTTTACACGAATTTCAAAGTTTATTGAAATTGGAAAACTACAAACTGCGATGAATATTCCACGAGTGTGAATAACAATTTATTTTCGAGTTGAACAATTCAATTTATCAATTTATCTAGGTTTAAATGATCATGAAAGATTTCGATTCGGCAGAAGTTGAATAATTTTCTACCTGAACTCTTTTGTTCAGTTCTGTGATTATTAAGCGTATTTTCTGCGTTCCTGGGAAAATCTGATAAAATTGTCAAATATTGTTTTCATCAATCGCTTCAAGGAAAAAAAATTTCATCCAAATCAAAGACGGGCCAGAAGTGGTCGGTTTCACTCGGAATCTCTCATATACATATTTGCCATTAGCATTGCCACTTTACATTTTTTTTTTTCACCCCAATTTTTACAAATCCCTAAAATATTCAATTTAACATCAAATTTAATTTTTACAAATCCCTGAAATATTCGATTTTAAATAAAATTTAATTTTTACAAATCCCTAAAATATTCGATTTGACATAAAATTTAATTTTTACAAATCCCTAAAATATTCGATTTGACATAAAATTTAATTTTTTCAAATCCCTAAAATAAAAAAATTGCGTGTAATAATTTTTTTTCCGTTTTCATGGAAGACATAAAAATTATGTAGAAAGCATATATACATGTATACACATAACACATGTTTACATGTATGTAAATATATAAAGGCGTGACCAAACCCTCACAGCAATAGCATAACAGAAATAATACTACAGGGTGTGACTGATTAAACGAATCGACCCCAACATTTCGTGAGACCGACAATTATACATCGCGTCAATCTCGTGCCCATTGTTATCACCATAACTCCATCAGCCTCTCGCACAATCAACGACCAAAACAATTCGATCAAACCATTCATCTCTATTCCATCAAACACCGCACAAATAATTCGTCACCCTCCTAATCATCGATAATTAAACATCAAATAAATAAATTAAATACAAAAAAAAAAAAAAACCAACTTGCAGCAGCGTCTTACCAGCTTTTCGGTTTCGTGTTTGGATCATTCTGCATCTCTTGATGCTCGGCAACGGCGTAACCGAAATAAGATCCAGCTAGTCCCCGTTTGATAACAGGTATTCGTGCTTCCAAATTGAAGCAAATAACTCCGGCGCACATTCCGATTATAATAATCGACAGATTAATCGTCCAAAAATTCAACGACGTCATCTTTCATCCGTGTATAATCACTCCGGTTCGACAAATTTTCCCGCAATAAATTTTCTTTCAATTTATTCAAATCAATTTATTTCCTCGTTTCTCAACGTCGGTCGAGAATTTTTTGTCACGCTATTTTTATTATCTACGACCGCCTCGGCGGCGTCGTAATATGTTTATACGCTCTTATATACATGAATACACGTACAAGTACAACTGTATATTTATATATATCTCATATATACATATGTGTGTATTTAATTGTTTTTTTTATTGGAAGTACGATTTTTTAATGAATAAAACGATGTCACAGAGAGACGCTAGGTCGTTTGGTTTACACACCCTAACGAATCTTTGGTACTTTCGATCGAGGATCCACCCACGCTGATGGATCGGGTCACAGACTCGCCTCTGTCTCTCTCTCGGTCTTTTTATCTCGATCTTCGGAGTCCTCACGAGCTCCGTGCAACAGAACGGAGCACACTGAAACACCGCACAGCCGACGGACTGTACAGACACGAAGCCAGCGGGATCATAAACGATTGTTGAGCGATGACACACCAATCCAAACGAGTCATATACACAGATATATCTATAGATATATACGCCGTAACGCAGGGCTACGGCAGGCTACGTACAGCTGCGCGACAGAGACGAGGAGAGAGAGATCGTTGATAAGCTTTATTTTCTTCCGATCTTTCGTACCATTCGTACTTTCCCTTCGTCGAACGGATTGGTGCGACATCAGCGGGAAATTTGTGGAAGAAGATTCTTCGGTCGCGATAGGTCGCTCAGAGATGTCGCTGGGTTGAATTGCTTTGTGGCGGTACAGAGTCACGCCACCACCGCGAACCCCGAACGGCGCGAGGAGCGCTTACCGGGGATGGCACGAAGTCACACCATCACCGCAAACCCGGAACAGCGCGACAGGCGCTCACCTAGGGAGAAAGAGAAGTTACATTCGGTCCCAGAAGAGGCGTGGAGAGCGCCCAATCGGCAGCAACGAGCTTGGACCAATGGGAGCGCGGGCTGGAGCCCGCCACAGCTGCGGCAGTGCGTCGCTGAAAGTTACTGAGATTATTACGACGAAGAAAGACCGACGCCGCATGGCAAATTGTTCTCTACTTGATTATATTTTAATAAACGTTAACTTTTTCGGTACTTGTGTGCAACTCGATTATTGCCCCGATAAACCTTCTGCCCAAGTGGATGGCTCGTTATACCACAGCTTGCTTCGCGTGGGAGTCGCGATGGTGGTTTTATACCGGGTGGCGGTTTTGGGGCCTTGTTTAAGCGATTTTGTCGATTTTTGGAGGTACTTTTTTTTAGGCTTGGTTTGAAAAAAATTACGCATATATTGACGACATTTTTTTTGCAGATTATTTATGCGCTTGGTTGAGTATGTGTTAAAAAAAATCAGAAATATTAACAATTGGCGGAGATGTTACGTAATAAAGCAATGTATTTTTTTTGCGCGCGCGTTGATGGTGAAAGTTCTCGGCATCGATGTGGGTGTCTGAAAAAAAAATGAACATATTCATAATTGCATAATGAATGTATCTTCAGTGTGAATCAACAATATTATATAAAAAAAATTATTATAATAAAAATTCGAAATTAAAAATTTTTTTACTCAATTTTCTGTCGGTATTTTATTTTTTATATTTTTTTTGTGTCATTGAAATCTTTGTTTCTGTGGTTCACGCGATAGGTGATGATACTAAAAATATTTTGTAAAAATTTCAAAGCGATTTGAACCTTCGTTCAAAAGATAGAACTTTCACAAGGTTCAAAAAAGTGAATCGTGGGAAAACGGATTTGAAGTTGGCGGCCGGGCGTGCCGCGCGGTTTCTAATCCGACCTTACCGACTCAGCTCTACTAGGTACCCACTGTAGGTAAACCGGGGAGAACTTTGCACGCGATTGATCAGTGGGTCTCAACCTTTGGCTCCTAATCCGAGTTTCCAAAACATAATGAAGCGCCAAAAGCTTACATGATTTTGAAAATACTGGGCTCTGATATGATCTCAAAAACTGGAGGCTTCCCTAAGGCTTTCAAAATCATGTAAGCTTAAGATAACAAAAAAAATGTTAAATAATGCATGATGCATAATGTGAAAATGTTAAATATAACATAATCATGTGAACTTTTAGTTCACACAAAAATTCAACACAAGAAACCATAGATAAAAATGGTTGAAGTGAATATTTTATTTGTTGTATGTTATACCTTCATAATAGTTCCATTTCACTGAATGTTGCATATTGAATCCCTTCAGGTGCAATGATCTCAAAAAAGTGAAAAGCAAGCTTTCGCGTAATTTCAATTTGTGAACCGCCATTTTAGTGTTGCCATTTTGTTTTTGGAGATTCACCATTTTTTTTTAAAGTACGCATCTTTCTGATGAAAAAACCATATCAAGCAAATTTATCTTATGTTGATATTTTAGCTATGATAAATAAACTTGATAAACATTTCACGGTCTAGAATTCCGAAAAATAAAATTTCGACTAGCCCGGGTAAATAATAAGATAGGTTAGGGAAACTTCGCCAGCATTTTTCAAAAATTATTTGTAACCTATGTAGGGGATCTCCCTTAATTCTCTCCCTCTCGCCCTTCCAACGATCCAATTGAGGCAGACGACTTGAAGCTTCTTGCCACAGTCTCAATTTGCCACATTCTCAAGACCAACATATCTTTATTCATCCGATTTTCAAAAAAAAATCGTGCGAATAAATTTCTCGCACCGTACTACTATACCGATCGAGCATATCCCCCCTCCCTCCCGCCCTACTGATCCGCCATCTAGCGACAAGTTCGTGACTTAGGCGCCGTGTCTCGCGTGTGCCTACGTGCGTGTGAAATTACATATTTATGACACACACACACACGCACACGTGCACACAAGCACGCACACGGGAAAACATGGAAGCAGCGAAACTTTTAGTTATCTCAGGTTTCGAAGAGTACACCGCAACATTGTAGTGAAACCCGTCGTTCATACGCGACACTACAGTCGCCGCTCCTATCTCAAACTCTCACTGCATAATACAACAAACGCACATACTCACACGAAATTCATACACCCACGGTTCAGATAAACCTAAAATCATTTAAACCTACGTAAACTATCATTTGCAACATACACATATATGTCGCAATATCTATATATATATATATTTATATATTTACACAAGATGTTACGAGCGAATAAAAAAAAAACCGAATGAAAATGACAACGAGATAAAACAATCGTAGATCGTCGAAACAAACGGAAGACAAAAAAATTTCGCAATCGAATGAAGAATATAAAGTGATATGCGACGTTGTTATACATATATATACATATGTACATATGTATATTACGCCAAAGATTTCTCGTGTTTGATTCTCGTCCGCTACACATGTAGCTCACGAAGCTTAAGCTCTTTTCGAGCGTAACCCAAACGCGCCAGAGTGAAAATCCGTGAATGAGAAAACCTTGGAAAAAGTTTAAAACGAACGAAGACGGTTATAGACGAAACGCGGTTATCTCAAGATTATTTCGGAACGACTTATCGTAGCGAGAGATATTTGTCATCATTGACGTTGATTATTGTTGTCATTTCACGTTGTATTTTCGCGACGGCGAATAACGAACGAGAAAGAGGAAGACAGAGAAAGAGATAGAGAGAGAGGGGGGAGTCTTGTGTTATGCGGCTGCAACGAGTAATTTTGCGCCAAGTGCGCTTGTGCGATTTTGAGTGTTGAAAGACGTCGTCGGGGATTTTCGTATCTTGCGATAAGTTTCGTTAGTACTACGACGGTGAGAGACGCGAGGGAGGAGGAGAGATAGATAGGTAGATTGATACATAGATAAATATATATATATATAATATATATATATATCCATACAGAGATCAGTCACTGGCCGTGACTGCGAAGGGAGTCGCGTGCTGCGGTAACGTCAGCCGCGCGAGCCGCCCAACCGATTGGAAACGTTTATTATGAGCGTTTTCGGGGATTTTCAACGGGTATGGGTCGAAAGATTCCCCGACAGCGCACTCCCCGCTGCCTGGGAAGAAGACGTCAGGGCCAATCTCGTTAAACACAAACTCAAGGTAAAAATACATTTATTTCACAACCGAAACCTCTTTTTTTTTTTTTTTTAAATTGCATCTCGTTTGACAATCGGGTGATGGAGCTTTAACGCCCCTCCCCCCCCCTTTCCTCGTATGACTCAGCTTGTCATCTTGGCTCGACATCAATGAGAAAAAAATCTGCCGACTTGTGGATGATAAAAAATAAAGGATAAAAAAAAAAATTTGCAGTCGTAGATAATAACGAAACAAAAAATTTGATATTTCGGTGCGTCGTTTGAAACAGGTTGCGACGCTCAGGGAGGAACTCGAGAAGGAAGAATTTTACGTGGAATATTTGGAACGTCTGTTGGCCGACGTGGAGAGACACAAACAGCTTGCTAACAGTTCGAATTCGAGCTCGCCCGGTTTGGAAGCGAGGAGCGAAGTATCGACGAGGGCGCGTCAGTGCGTCAGAAAGAGTCCGAACGACGGCAGATCGGAGGAAACGGGTTTGGGGGCGAATCGCAATATAGCGGAGATTTTGGGACAAGAAACTAATGTTACGGGTGGCAACGCCATCAGCGATATAAGCAAATTGCAGGACAAATGCGTGTCCGAATTGAGTTGCGCTTTGACGTCGTCGAGGAGACCCAAGAGCGAGATTCCGGGGAGTTTGGAGAGAAGCCAGGTTATCAGGAGAAACAGCGATCCCGATGTGCCCAGCAATTATGTCACCGTTATAGAGGTGACGGGGAGTTCGAAGAAGGACAAAATCGAGCAGGAGGACGAAGACGACGAGGATGAGAATGAGAACGAAAAGGGTGAGAACGGAGAGAAGATTGTTATTATTTAATAGGTGTTTTTTTTTATCGTGGCAATTTTTTTACGCAAAATTTGAGGGTTTATTTCCAAAAGACAATGAACTGCGGCAATCATCAAGGTATCGGCTATCTTTAGCTATGGGTTTTTACTATCGTTCTGTCAAAAAAATGGATTCCACGCTGAAAGAACTATTTTTCTTTTTTGAGGCCAAGATTTTGTCGAGCCAAATTTTCACTGCTTTTGTTGCTTAATTGTTAATGATTGAGAATGTGAGTGTTGTTCTAAGAGTCTGTGTCGCATTGATCGAAATAAACAGTAGTCCGAAGGAGCCAAGTCCGGTGAATGAGACGGGTGGGGTAGGACGAACCATTTAATATTTTCCGAATAGATTTTTACACATTTTGTTGTCTTACATAATTAGTGACAGGATTAAAGATGGATACTTTCCGTTGTACATTTTTTTCGCTCAATTGTGTTTCGTTATAAAATTATTCTTTGAGTTTCTATTTCTGAGATTTTTCTATTTTTATTCTATCGCAGCAATTTTTTCCTTCGAATCTCATAAATAAAAATAATTGAACGACAAAAAAAATAAACTCTTCAGTTCGTAGTTTGTTTCTGCGAGTACCGATCATAAAAATGTCTCCTAAATTTATGCAAGGCAAATTCGCGAATTGTTTTTTAACATTTATTTCGTCGATTTTATTCGAAGAAATTTTTTTCATGTGTTTAAAAGCAAATTTTCTATCTCAAATCCAGTTTTACGAAGCTTCATCGACCTTTTTATTTTTTTTCACGTTGCTTCGATACCGTTTTAAAGTCCGTAAATTCTAAAAATAATAATTGTTTTATAATTATATAAAAGTTAATAATTTTCTCTGCGAGGAAGCAATGTGTGCGCGCTTCATTGGTATTCTCTTTATAAACCTTTGCCAGCCCAAACTGGGTCACCGCACGAGTCTTCTCTGACCCTGTCAAAGTTTTAAAAGCCACGTCCACTCTCATTCACAAATCTTTGAGACGAAACGAAATAAAAACGAATTTAAAAGAAAAACAACGAAAAAAACAGAAAAATGCCAAAAAATCTCTAAGTGATTGCGAGAAGATTTTGTTCGTTCGTCGACGAATAGATTGGAAAATACATTTTTTATTTATTTTAAAAGCAGCGTTAAAAAGCGACTTGGGATATTAATAAATGTTGACAGAGGGTGAGAAGACGGTTAATGAGGACGGCGGTGAGGACGGCGATGCCGAGGTGTCGGAGGAGGAACCTTATTACGACTCGGTCGCTCTCGATCAAACGGGTGAATACGTTTATATCGACGCGAGACGACCCATCGTGACGAATAACAATGGTAACAGCGCAATCGGCATCGGTATTGGCAATACGAACAGCAACAGTCAACAAATATGCACCAGCAATAATAGCAACAGCGGTCGGGCTCCGATACGAAGACCTCCTTCGTTACCGGATTCACCCGGAAATCGAAGCAATTACGTCAACATCGATTATTTTATTCAGTAAGATTATAATAATATTAAAAACAAAATTATTCCGTTTAAGCGGTTTTAATTCATTATTATTATTATTATTATTATTTGAAGTAGCTAATAATAATAATAACTTATATTATTATTATTATTATTATTCAAAGTAGCTAATAATAATAATAACTTATATTATTATTATTATTATTGTTGTTATTATTATTATTATTTATTATTATTTATTATTATTATTATTATTATTATTATTATTATTATTATTATTATTATTATTATTATTATTATTATTATTTTTATCATTATTATTATTATTATTATTATTATTATTATTATTATTATTATTATTATTATTATTATTATTATTATTATTATTATTATTATTATTATTATTATTATTATTATTATTATTATTATTATTATTATTATTATTATTATTCAACGTAGCTAACAATAATAATAACTTAAATAATAATTATTATTATTATTATCAAAATTATTATTATTATTATTATTATTCGACGTAGCTAATAATAATAATAACTTATAATAATAATAATAATTATTATTATTATTATTATTATTAATATTATTAATGATAATAATAATAATAATAATAATAATAATAATAATAATAATAATATTATTATTATAATAATAATATTAATATAATAATAATAATATTATTATTATTATTATTATTATTATTATTATTATTATTATTATTATTATTATTATTATTTTTGTCAATTAAATTTTTGAAGGAACAATGATAAAGATAAATATTTTCTTTCTCGTTTTAGAATAAATTAGTTGAATGAAAGATTATGGAATTGACTATAGAATAGGACGATGAAACAGAATTGAATCGAATTCTAATTTCGATTATCATTATTATTATTCTTTACTTATTAAATTTGAACTCTGGTTTTTACTCGACCAATAAAGATTCCAATTTTCCGGAATTATTCAGTCAAGTCAGAAATTTTGATTTTTCACAAATTTCATATCTAAACGATGGCTCGCGTTTAATGAGAAAAAAAAATTCTAGACACAGAGCAGCGATAGACAGCGAAGATGAGGAAGGTGCGAGTCCAGCTCCTCCAATTCTTCTGAGAGCTTTGAGCACGGACAACGAGACGGGAAGCAGCGACGCCGAACCTTTGAGCCTGAGCGAAGGCAGCCTGGAATCTCCGACGCCCACGACTCCACGTCGGCAGCAGGACAAAGACAAGGACACTCGCGATGACGACAGAACGACGATGGTCAAATGCATCGTTAATTCGGTCGTCGAGAGCGAAGGCATCTACGTCGAGTGTTTGACCGTAATGCTGCAGGTTCGATCCCAATTAATTAATTCCGATAACGACTTTGAATATTTTTTTTTTCACGTTTCTTTTTTTTTTTTGAAAGAAATTTCTCAGAGAAATATTTTAATTTTTTTTTTTTTAATTCACGGATGAGATGAATAATTGTTTATGTTTGAACAGTACATGAAAGCAATCCGAGCCACTCTGACAACGTCCCAACCTGTTATATCCGAAGAAGAATTTGGTACAATGTTTTACAAAATTCCTGAACTTCATGGTCTTCATCAAAATTTTCTCGACGATTTGAGGACAAAGTTAGCCACGTGGGACAACAAAACGACGATCGGTGAACAGTTCAGGGTTAGTTTTACAAAATTATTATCGAGAGAATTATTGTTTTTTTCTAGATCTTTGCTATAATATAATAATTATAATGAGAAAAATAATACAACGTTTTTTTTCTGGGCATCAATTGTAATTTTGATTATTTTTTTTTCCTGAAATCTTTCAGTCTTCTTTCAGTCAATCATTCAGGGTTAGTTCTACAAAATTATCATCAAGTGAATTATTGTTTTTTTCTAGATCTTTGCTTTAATACAATAATTATAATAAGAAAAATAATACGACGTTTTTTTTTCTGGGCATCCATTGTAATTTTGATTATTTTTTTTTTCCTGAAATATTTAGGTAATGGCCAGTAATATAGGACTATACGGTGCTTTTTTGCACAATTATGCACGTGCTACCGACACAGTGCGACGATGTTCGGCGCACTCGACGCAATTCGGTGAGATAACGAGAGACATAAGACTCCGAGGATTTCCAAAAGGACCTGGATTATCCCTCGAAGATTTGCTTCATAAACCCGTTGCTCGGGTTCAAAAAAATGCTCTCGTTTTACACGTAAATACATTTCACAATCGCAAGATTTCACATTCTCGCACCAAATTTGCTAGGAAAAAAAAAATTAATTACACGTTTATTTTAATTTTAATTTGTTTATTATTCGTCCAGGATCTTTTGAAACATACTCCGCGAAATCATGCTGATCACACGCCCTTGTCCGAGGCTCTGGCGATGACGAGAAATTTTTTGGACGAATTCAATATCATTCAGACAAAATCAATGTTTCCGGTAAGTGAGAATACAAAAATTTAAGAATTCTTTTTTTTTTGCTTCCTCGTAGAGGAAGCTTTGTTTTCGTGAACATTTTTTTTTCTTGGTTTTCATGTAGACGTGTTTAGAATGTCCCGAAACGCCGAGAAATTACATTTAGAAAAAATTTCCGGATGTTTGTGTGTGTGTATGTATGTAACATTCGTTTAACGTTCACAACTTGAGAACGGCTTGAGATATCAAGCTGAAATTAATCACACATGTAAAGGGTTCAAGACGCCTTGCTTGATTAAATTTTTCGAAAAATCCATGCAGCTCTTTTGTTTTTACGCGATTTTGAAATTCTTCAAAAATCTATTCGCGCTCTCTAGCTCGCACAATTTTCGAGATATCGAGCTCGAATTCAGTAGAATGTTGCAGTATTACAGGAAGATGCTTGGTACTGAATTTAAGCTAAATCCATGTAGTGCTTTTGTTTTCAGAGAATTTTGAAATTTTTCAAAAATTGTCGTGCGCTCTCTAGCTCGCGCAATTTTCGAGGTATCGGACTAAAATTTGGTACAAAGTTGCACTAATATCGAAAGATGTTTCGTATTAAATTTGGGCAAAATCCATCCAGACGTTCAGATTTAATGCGATTTTTAATGTTTTAGATTTAACATGGAATTCGCCATATATTTATTCCGGACCAGATAGATTTACGAGCAGATTTTGTATGAAAACAAGGGTGCAAAGTCGAAGCTTGCACATTGCTCCCGCATAGAGGAAGCTCTGTAAAATGTATGAAATTATGAGGAATCAATGTGCAAGCTTCGACTTTGTTTTTCTTTTTCATCATCGATAAGATTGTTAATTGTTAACACGTTCTTCCAATGTTTCAGAGCCACGACAGAGCTCAACGAAGACTGGTAAAAAATTCATTCGTCGTCGAATTATCGGACGGTCATCGTAAACTTCGACATCTTTTTCTTTTCAACGACGTTATTGCCTGCGCGAAGTACAAAGCTGGAGGTAGAGACAAAATAACGTTCGAGCTCAAATGGTACGTACCGGTGGCCGAGGTAAGCGTTTCCGAGGATGGCATCGAACCCCGTGAAGCCAGTCCTGCCAATGTCGTTTCCCTCAGGTATGAAATAAAAAATTTTCATTTTTTTCCGAAACATCTTGATCCAATTTTTTTACCTCATCGTTATTAAAATTATTCATAATATTATTAACATTATTTATAATATTATTAACATTATTTATAATATTATTAACATTATTTATAATATTATTAACATTATTTATAATATTATTAACATTATTTATAATATTATTAATATTATTCACTTGAAAATATGCGCCTACAAATTTATATAAAATTTCTAAAGAAGTAAAATCTTGTTTAACCTAATTATTAACAATTTATCATAATTGATATTGTTATTAGTATTTTTTCGACGTCTTACCGGATGGATATTAAAAAATCGCCAGAATTCTTGAAAATTTGAGGAATGATCGTTCTTGATAAGACAATAATACATGAATTATTTTAGGAGTTTGCACTACATAATTTAGTAGTGGGAAATTTATGAATTTAACACGGTCGCTTATGGGAAAACAGCTTCTGCAGACGTTAAGGCTTTATATACGCGATTTCGTCGATTTTCGAAGGTACTTTTCTAGACGCGGTTAAGAAAAAAATGACGCATATATTGACAATATTTTTTTTTACCGATCATTAATGCACATGGTTAAGTATATGTAAAAAAATAATCCGAAATATTAACAAATGGCGGAGATATTACATAATAAAGCAATGGTGTCTGAAAAAAAAAATGAACATATTTATAATTACATAATAAATGTATCTTCAGTGTGAACCAACAATATTATTGAAAAAAAAATTATTATAATAAAAATTCGAAACTTAACATTTTTTTACTCACTTTTCTGTCGGTATTTTATTTTTTATATTTTTTTGTGTCATTGAAATTTTTGTTTCTGTGGTTCACACGATAGGTTATGATACTAAGAATATGTTGTAAAAATTTCGAAGCGATCTGAACCTTCGTTGAAAAGTTAGAACTTTCACAAGGTTCAAAAAAATAGATTGCTTTATTACGTAACATCTCCACCATTTATTAATATTTCTGATTTTTTTTACATATACTTAACCATGTGCATGAATCATCTGTAAAAAAATTGTTGTCAATATATGCGTCATTTTTTTTTTAACCACGTCTAGAAAAGTACCTTCGATAATCGGCGAAATCGCGTATATAAGGTCTTAATAGCCGCAAAACGAATGAAACTATATCACCGTAAATTCTGAAAAAATGCTATCATTAAGATTTAGAATCAACATATTGATTATGCTCAGTTTGAAACGAATCCACTGAGTAATTGTCGAGAAATTAATTAAAGTAATGAGCAGTATCTCCTGAAACAGTTGAAACAATTCTACAGTCACTGACGAAACGTCAGTCAACCACACTTCAATAACGTCTAATTTGACTCAAATCATTATCAAAACTGGTAAATCAACATTTCTAAGTGTCAATTCATCATTTAGTTCAGCCATTTGCAAAGCTAAACAAGTACGACATCATCTACTCTCGTCAATCCACGATTCACCCATTTCAAAACAAACTTTTTCCCCGACGATTCATCCGTCAAGACCTCAAACCAAATGTGCGTGAATCGCTGAACAAAGTATCGACTTTTATTTCTCAATAAATACAGATCTCAAGCCTGCACCGTCAGAGATCAAATATTGTGGGAAGAACGCGGAGATGAAAAACGTTCGAGATTGGGCGGACGAGTTTCCGAAAAAAATCGTAAAAAACTTGCCGAACTCGAGGCTCAATTGGTTCTAGCCTCGCCCAATCTTGTTCTACGAGTTAGTCACAAGAGCCAACAGCAGCGGGTTCAAAATTCCTACACGTTTTTTTTGTCGAGCGAATTCGAGAGATGCCAGTGGATCGAAGCGGTCGAAGCTCTTCAGCAGGTAACTAGTCGAATTTATTCATTATTTATTTATTTATTCACTCAATTGATGAATAAAAAAATTACTTAGAGACTTACTTAATAACTAATAAAAAAAAACTTACTGAATTAATTTTTAAAAAATAATTTAAAAAATGATTTACTCATTTATTTATTTTTTCGCAATAACTAATTTGGACTTTGGATTTGGATTCGTTTATGGACCGAAAATTATGAATATTATTGTTTTTAAGGGTGGACAACCACCGGGACCGTTGCCACTGTCGATGTACGAGCTTCAGGCTTGGGTGACGGCTTGTCGGACTTATCTGCAAGCGGATATGGGCAGTTATCTGTTGAGATCCGGACGCGACGAGAGTCTTTTGCTCGGCGATTTGCATCTCACCCTCGTCGGTCTCACCCCACCCGGTCTCGACAGACCCGGCGATCTCTACGTCATCGTCGAGGTCGACAGTTACGGGCATTATTTCAAAAGAGCGAAGAGTCGCATCGCCAGAGGCCAGGCTCCTACGTGGGGTAAATATCTATGTATATTTAAATTTATTTTTTAATTCAATCGTGTTGGCGATAAATTGGATGTATAGGAAGAAAACTATTTCCATGATTATTTTATTTTATTCGTTTTGAAAAAAAAAAATGTATCTTATTAATATTTTTTGATTCATTAATTTTTTTTTTCAAATATGGAAAATAATGCTAATATAATAATAATAATAATAATAATAATAATAATAATAATAATAATAATTATTATTATTATTATTATTATTATTATTATTATTATTATTATTATTATTATTATTATTATTAAAATTCATATTATTAGTATTATTGTTAAAATTTGAAAAAAAAAGAAATAATAATAATTATCATTATTATTATTATATCTTTATTTTTTATCATTTTACTTTATTTATTTTTTAATAATAATAATAATAAGAAATATTATTACCGTCATTATTATTATTATTATTATTATTATTATTATTATTATTATTATTATTATTATTATTATTATTATTATTATTATTATTATTATTATTATTATTATTATTATTATTATTATTAATAATAATAACAATATTTCTATTATTAATATATTATTTTTATTATTATTTTTCTTTTTACTATTTGTTTGAGGAAAAAATATTTTTTTAAAGGTGAAACATTTGTCGTCGAGTTGGAGGGAAGTCAAAACGTGAGAATTCTTCTGTACGAAGAGTGCGGAGGCACGCGTTCAGTTTTGCGAGGTAAATGCACGCAACGATTGAGCCGATCGTGGTTGCAATCGGAGCAAGTCGAGAGAGGGTTGAATCTCGGGCCTGCTACGCTCGACGTCGCTCTCAGATTCGTACCTAGCGAAGTTACCCTCAGACGAGTACCGTCCGCGAAACCTCAGGGATTATTCGGTGCCAAGATTCAACAGGTTTGCAAGTAAGTCGAAGATCTTCATATTTTTATTTAGGTTCATTTTATTCGTCGACTCGGATCGGAATCGTCTTTATGGCGAATTAAATTAGTTTTTATTATTATTATTATTATTATTATTATTATTATTATTATTATTATTATTATTATTATTATTATTATTATTATTATTATTATTATTATTATTATTATTATTATTATTATTATTATTATTATTATTATTATTATTATTATTATTATTATTATTATTATTATTATTATTATTATTATTATTATTATTATTATTATTATTATTATTATTATTATTATCATTATTATTTCTATTATTATTATTATTATTAAATAATTAAAATAATGATAATAATATTTATTATTATTATTTCTTTTTTTAAATTATTTTATTTATTTTTTGAAAATAATAGTAATAATAATAATAATAATAATAATAATTATTATTATTATTATTATTATTATTATTATTATTATTATTATTAATAAATATTATCATTATTATATCTCTTATTATATTTCTATTATATATATATATATCTTATACTCTGTTTATTATATCATTATTATATATCTCTTATTATTATTATTATTATTATTATTATTATTATTATTATTATTATTATTTTATTTTTTAGGAGAGAAAAACGTGATGTACCTTTTATAGTAACGGCGTGCGTTCGCGAAGTCGAGAGGCGAGGAGTTGCTGAGGTCGGACTGTACCGAGTTTCCGGTTCTGCCTCGGATCTCGCGAAGCTTCGAAAATCTTTCGAGAGCAATTCTTACGAGGCGGAGCAGCTTCTGAAGGAGGTACGAATTTTATATTATTTTCTTTTTCCATCCTTTGATCTTTATCTTTATCTGTGATTCAACTTTGTTTTCAAGAAAGTTAATTTGGAGTTTATCGCGATTATTATTATTTTTAACATTTTTTACGTCGGACGGTAAATGTACGGAATTTTATGATCCATGGAGACAAAATAAAACTTGTTTCATTTTTATTTTATTGTAATAAAATTGCAAAAGAAAAAAACGTGTCTTTTTTCATATACAATATTTCATATATAATAATAAAATAAATTTATTCCATATAAATAAATATAAAATTATGATAAAATCTTGTAAATAGTCAGATGAGAAAATTATGTTTAAATGCTGTATATGATTATCGAAAGAAAAATAATGATCATTGTTATAATTTTGATTAAAAAAACATTCTATACAAAAAATAAAAAAATACGTCTGTCAGCTACATTACGAAGATCCATCAGTAAAATTCAATTTTTCAAATACAAAAAAATTACACAAAAAAAATGTAGGACCTAAAAAATCAGTGAAAAAAAAAAAAAAAAAAAAAAATCGCCGAATTTGGAAAATAATAAATAAAATTGTAAAATTGTTTCAGGTCGACGTGCATTCTGTAACGGGTGTGTTGAAGCTTTATCTCCGTGAAATGCCGGAAGCTCTCTTCACGGACGCTCTTTATCCGGCTTTCGTCGATGCTTTTCAAAGCGGTGGCGAATCCAATCGCTCCGTCGCTCTTCGTCGCGTCTACGAAGGTCTGCCATCGGTCAACAAAGCCGTGATCGATTTTATTCTGGCTCATCTGAGCCGTGTCAACAAACACGAAGCCCAGAACAAAATGTCGCTTCACAATTTGGCCACAGTTTTCGGTCCTACGCTTTTGCGTCCAGGAACGTCGTCGAATTCTTCGCGAACAAATGCAGATCCAAAAACTCGCGATCCACTCGCAGCTGGCACCGTCGACGTTATGGCCCAAGCTGGAATTCTTTACTGCTTTTTGCAGATGAATATTCAACAGAACAATCGATCGCTATAAATCTAGTCGCATTAAAAAAAAAAAAAAAAAAAAATTCTTTATTCTTTAATTATTTCCGAGCGAAATGTGAACGAGGGATGAAAATTCTTCGCCTTGTTTTTCATTGCCCGGATTCGTAGTTTTTTTTTTTTTTCAATTATTACTAACGAAGATTAACGAGTTTGTTGTAAATGCAACGAGAAGAAATGAAGATAAATTCTGATTTTAAATTATTTTTGACGAATAAAAATAATTCGAAAGATTTGGAGGGGAAAAAAAAGGAGAAAAAGACGTAATAGTAGTTGAAAAAAAAAAAAGAATTATTTTCTAATTTCCGCGTGAATATTAGGGTGGTTCTTAATTGGGTGATGTTGGAATTTTCGTGGTTTCCGCCTATGAAGGTGAGCAACGTAAATAGAAAAAAAATTGGGTGATTTCGGGAATTTGTCCGATAAATCTAACCCAGGGTAAAAAGCAATCGAATTTTATAGGGGAAAATGCATGCATTTGGCATTTTGTTGGGAAAATTTTTTGTTACTTCAGAACTATACATGATAAAAAAATTTCCTTCAACAGTATTGTAGGAAATTTGATGTTCTACAAAAAAGGTCTCTTGTAAAATTTCCGTGAATCTAATATTTATTACGTAAAAATGGCTTTTAATTGCTGGCTCAAAAAAGCCATTTTTCCCGAATTACGTAATAAATATTAGATTCACAAAAATTTTACAGAAGACTTTTTTTGTAGAGCATTCAATTTTCTACAAAACTGTCAGATGAAATTTTCTTATCATGTAAAGTTTATTTTTTTTACTTTTTTGAACCAGCCATGAAAAGCCATTTTTTTGCAAAATACGTAATAAATATTAGATTCACGAAAATTTTACAAGAGACCTTTTTTGTAGAACATCAAATTTCCTACAATATCGTTAAAGGAAAATTTTTTATCATGTATAGTTCTGAAGTAACAAAAAATTTCCCAAACAAAATTTCCAAATGCATGCATTTTCCCCTATAAAATTCGATTGCACTGCGCCCAATTTTTTTTCTATTTACGTTGATTACTTTTATAGGCGAAAACCACGGAAATTCCGACATCACCCAATCAAGAACCACCCTGGTGAATATATATGTTCTCACAGACGAATATTTTTGGTGGTTCGTGAGAATCCGGTGTATCATAATCGACGAAGCTTTACCACACGTACTCTCGCTAACAAGAAAAAGAAAACAAAAAGAAAAATCAATTAACGAAAAAGCATTTAAAAAAAAAAACAAAAAGTCACGACAAAAAATAAGCCAGTGTGTTCCTATGAAAAAAAAAAAAAGCACGAATACTCGAGTTTGAGTATCGTTTTATTTTATTTTGTACTTTTTACGGTCCCTTGGCCGAGGGTGACAATTGTCCTGTTGTTGTTGTTGTTCGGCGATCGGCGCAGCGTCCTCGTTGTAATTTATTATTTTTTTCTTTTCGTTTTTTTTTTTTTTTTCCATTTGGTATACATGAATTTTTCTACATCGTAATATTTGTATTCCATTTGACGAGATGAAGATTAGCCTCGCGATGAGTCTGTATAATAATTATACGCCGACGTATGCTGATGCGTAGCTATAACTCTTTATATATATACATTTATATATATATATATTATATATTATATATATTATAATATACATGATATTATTCAAGTAATTTTTAATTTTTATAACGCGTTTGTTAGGCCGATTTGCGAGCCTATCGACAACTTTTGTACATTCATACGACATGTAAAGACAAAAAAAAACGACGTACCTATTATTATTATTATTATTATTATTATATCATACGGCTACGAGATTCGCAGACATTATATACTGTAATACCACACGAAAGGGTTTTTTTTTCTTCATTTTTTCGTAGTTATATTCCTGATGCGAAGACGTGTTTGAGTTCGAGCTAATCGAGAGAATGATTGGAGTCGGATTCTTGGTGACAATCGCGAGCTGGAGGACCCAGAGGGAGACGTATCGGCGTCGCTGCGATGTTGTCCCACAAGCCGGGCAAACGGGAACCGTCCGAACCGTTGCATTGCATACCTACGGTGGTAAACATTTTTTTTTGTTTGTTCTTTGATTGATTTAATTTTATTTTGTTTCAGTTTTATATTCATTTTTTTTTTCGTTTCAATTTTATGTCAATATTTGGATGTTATTACATTTTTATTTAGGTTATTTGGGTTAGTAAATTATTTACATTTTGTTTCGGTTTTATATTCATTTTTTTTTCTTTTTAATTTCATGTCAATGTTTGGATGTTATTAGATTTTTATTTAGGTTATTTAGGTTGGTAAATTATTCACATTTTGTTTCAGTTTTATATTCATTTTTTTCTTTTCAATTTCATGTCAATATTTGGATGTTATTACATTTTTATTTAGGTTATTTAGGTTAATAAATTATTTACATTTTGTTTCAGTTTTATATTCATTTTTTTTCTTTTCAATTTTATGTCAATATTTCGATGTTATTACATTTTTATTTAGGTTATTTAGGTTAGTAAATTATTTACATTTTGTTTCAGTTTTATATTCATTTTTTTTCTTTTCAATTTTATGCCAATATTTCGATGTTATTACATTTTTATTTAGGTTATTTAGGTTAGTAAATTATTTACATTTTGTTTCAGTTTTATATTCATTTTTTTTTCTTTTCAATTTCATGCCAATATTTGGATGTTATTAAATTTTTATTTAGGTTATTTAGGTTAATAAATTATTTACATTTTGTTTCAGTTTTATATTCATTTTTTTTCTTTTCAATTTCATGTCAATATTTGGATGTTATTACATTTTTATTTAGGTTATTTAGGTTAATAAATTATTTACATTTTGTTTCAGTTTTATATTTATTTTTTTCCTTTTCAATTTCATGTCAATATTTGGATGTTATTAAATTTTTATTTAGGTTATTTAGGTTAATAAATTATTTACATTTTGTTTCAGTTTTATATTCATTTTTTTTCTTTTCAATTTCATGTCAATATTTGGATGTTATTACATTTTTATTTAGGTTATTTAGGTTAATAAATTATTTACATTTTGTTTCAGTTTTATATTTATTTTTTTCCTTTTCAATTTCATGTCAATATTTGGATGTTATTAGATTTTTATTTAGGTTATTTGGGTTAATAAATTATTTACATTTTGTTTCAGTTTTATGTTCATTTTTTTTTCTTTTCAATTTCATGTCAATATTTGGATGTGATTACATTTTTATTTAGGTTATTTAGGTTAATAAATTATTTACGTTTTGTTTCAGTTTTATATTCATTTTTTTCTTTTCAATTTCTTGTCAATTTTATTTGGATGTTATTACATTTTTTTGTTAAATTTTTTTCAATTAGTGCCGAACGAGAGTAATTGAAATTTTGAGAGAAATGTGTATAATTACCCAGCGGCGCAGCAACGTAGAGATCGTGAAGCGCAGCGACGCGAACTTTCGTCCACTCGATATTCTGATAATTCGTCGATATTCCTTGGTTCTCACTCGTTTTTTGATTCTCCCACTCGCGAAGGTAACGGAAGTAGGTGCGAAGGGCGTCGTCGCTTATCGCACTTTTGCAGACCTGTAATATTTATTTGTATTTTGTACAATTTTATCTTTTTTTTATAGGACGAATTTTTCGAAGTTTCCACGATTATTTAATTATTTTATATAACGCAACCATGTTTTATTCGCTGTTTCGTGCGTATTTGCGGGAGGCAACATATGCATTTTCGCGACTCGACTGTTCGTACGGTAGATCGTACGCAAAAGTGCACATTTAACTCCTACGGACATTTTTTTTATGACTCAAACTCGTCAGAAATTTTTTTTTTCGTACTAGTGTCATAATGTACTATTTTGCTGTCCGTTATTGGAAATGATTGGATATTGGATATTTTTTAAATGATCCATTGCTATTGGAATCCCTGAATTTTCGGTTGGTAATAATGAACAAATGGCTCTTTGCAACAATGCTTGATTCGGTTTTGTATTTTTTATTTTTTTTTATGTTGCAGGTTCTTTTCGATTCCAATATTTAAAAATGGTAAGATATTTTTTTGTCATTAGGTCGAAGTCGTCAAATTCATGACTATTACAAAAAAATGGATAAAACAAGTGACAATAATTGTTGCTGTTTATTTTAGGGAAAAAAAAGATTTAAAAAAATGGATTATAGCGAAAAATACAAACCTCGAGGCGTGTTCTGGGATAATAATGAATGTAATTAACGCACATCTCGTCGGAAATGGAAAATCCTCCGAGTGTAACGTTTTTCCTGTCCATTGTTTTGTAAGTACAAGTCGTGACTAAAGAATCTCCCTTTTCACATAAAAAAAAAAAAAGAAACAAAAAAAATTCGGAAAATCGTAATTATAAAATTTTTGTATTTTATTATTATCTTTAACGATAAATTATTTGAAAAAATTTTATATTTACCGGAAGAATGGTAACGCGTTTGGGTAATAATCGTATCTCTTGGAAATGAGTGGAATAATGATTGTCGTAATTGAGAGGTTGAAGTTCTTCGCCGTTTCTCACGTGACGAGTCGTCACTCTCGTGCCCGTCAAATGCGTGTGCAATTGCGATCCGAAAACGTGAATTCCAGACTGCGGAAGACCCACTCCCGTACACTCGGCGATGCAGTGACCCGACAATTCGAAAGATTCCTGTTTCATCATTATAATCATTATTTCATTTCATTTTTATCGAGATTCCGCAGAATCGAATAATATTGTAATTTATCCGGAATAATTCTGTCTCCCATCGAATGAAAAATGTCAAGATTTTTCTCTAAATTCAATTTTCTTACGGCAAGCCAAGTGAAAATTGATCTTTCAATCATTCGATTTTTCCTCAATCCACAGAAATAAAAATTCATCTTAAAAAAATGTTGAAACGATGAAGGCAAAAAAAAATTATTTCCAGATTAATATCTCTCTCAATGATTCGAAAAAGCCCCAATTGTGAATCGTTCAATTAGTTTTCGCGGAACGTACCTGAAGCGGTGGTATTGCCATTTTATCGGTGTATTCCAAACCGAGTTCCATAACGCCGGCGTCGTATTTTCTCAGGTTCGACGTGAGTTGAAAACGTATTCCCGAAGAGTCGATTTTTCCGCTCAAAAGTTCCGGATTGTTGTAATGAACTTCGAGCATTACGTACGGATTGAAATCGTTTCCGCCTACCGGAAGACCGACTTCTTCGGGATAGCCGAAAGCATCGGCTCCCATCGCCCATGCTGCCAATACTTTTTTGCAAATCTTTAAAAAAATATTATAATTACTAATAATAATAATAATGAAAATGAAAATAATAATAATAATTATAATAACAATAATAATAATAATTATTATTATTATTATTATTATTATTATTATTATTATTATTATTATTATTATTATTATTATTATTATTATTATTATTATTATTATTATTATTATTATTATTATTATTATTATTATTATTATTATTATTATTATTATTATTATTAATTATGAATTATTATTATTATTATTATTATTATTATTATTATTATTATTATTATTAAAATAATAATTATTATTATAATAACAATAGTAATAATAATAATAATAATTATAATAATAATAATAATGACAATAATAATAATAATAATAATAATAATAATAATAATAATAATAATAATAATAATAATAATAATAATTATTATTATTATTATTATTATTATTATTATTATTATTATTATTATTATAAATAATAATGATGAAATAATAATAATAATGATAATTATTATTATTATTATTATTATTATTATTATTATTATTATTATTATTATTATTATTATTATTATTATTATTATTATTATTATTATTATATTATTATTATTATTATATTATTATTATTATTATTATTATTATTATTATTATTATTATTATTATTATTATTATTATTATTAAAATAATAATAATAATAAAAATAATGATTATGACGATTAATTTGACCACTTGACAAACCTGCGTGATTTCCGGACGATCTGGAGAATCGCAAGGACCGTTGTAATAAGGAATCCGAACATTTGCCGGACCAGCGCAATGAAAAACTTCCATGTGATGAACGAGATTCTCGTTTCCCTTATCGATAACCGGACCAAATTGCAATACGTGGTGTCTGAGGAACGGAATACGAAAAAAAAAACTCATTATTCAACAATTGTCGTATAAAATTTCGTAGTTCTTTTCGTTAATTTTGTTTTTATTCTTATTCTTATTTTCAGATTTGTAAGATAAATTAGATTAGGCTAACTTTTTTCTCAAAGCTTCGGTAAATTCGACAACGCGACACCAGTAAGTAGTCTCGCGATTCGGCACTTGAACGCGATCGTTGAGAACCTCGAATTTCCAAGTGTCCGAAGGAAATTCCGGCTCGTCTCTCGTCATTCTCAGCAATTCCATTCTCGTCATGCCCGACATCGTGGCGTCGTTCGTAACGAGACCCTCGATCGAGTTGAGGGGACCACGTCCTTTGAGCCATACCACGTGCGTCGTGCCTCGCTGAGAATTCG
>OZ020178.1:7033023-7043023 GCA_963971145.1 Sussaba pulchella
CTTGAATGAACCGCATTAGTCGATCAACGATCGCGCGACAGCCGATTTTTTACTCATCGCGAGGTAAATAATTATTTTTCTCTCGCTCTTGCATCGTTTTTCATTTTATTAGAATTTTTTTATCTTCATCTTGCGTTTGAAAAGTTGCAATCGTTTTTAGATTCATTTTTATCTTGGGTTGGGAAGATTGGAGAGAATTTTTTTTTTTTTCAATTTGGTTTTATCTTTAGGTTGAAAAATTGTTGAAGCGAAAAAAATGGTTTTTCTTTTTTATTTTTTATATTTTATCTTCGTTCTTCCGCGGTCGTATCGACACGCGGTTGGCTCATGATTCACCAGCACGCGCGGTTTCGTGATTTCACGTCACGGGCGACAATCGAACGGTAATATATATCGCTTGCGACAGTTTTAATGCTCGAAAAAACGGTAGCGCAATTTCGACGATCTTGCTAATTTTATCGTCTCGGTCAATTTCATTCGTCGAATTTTATTCACCGAATTTTATTTGTCGCTGCAGTTTTTTTTCATTGCATTTTTGTACGTCTTTTCGCCACGCGTGCTCCAAAATGTTTGATTGCTCCGAAATGATTTTTATCTTTTTGATCCGGAATTTTGTTGGTGGAAGAATTTATTTTATTTCGAAATTACGATCGAATTATGATTTTCTGGTTTCGGCCGAAGTTTTTGGCATGAATTTGATTGATATTAATTATTTATTATATTAATTATTTTGTGAATAAAATATGTGAACATTCGAATTTTTATTTCTTCAAAATTAATCTATTTATATATTTCTTGATTTATCTTTTATTATGCTTTTTACAATCCAATGAATATCAATGATTCATCTGTGAACAAAATAATTTGACTGAAAATTATCATTGCTCCAATTTTTATGAAAACCCGATGAACTGAGAATCCCGAAAACAACAACCTTAAGATATAAATTAATTAACGAAAAAAATTAATAATTTAATATTAATTGGAATATTGGAAAGAAAAAAAATTATGAAATTATTTTTTACGTTTTTATTTACTTTTTCAATAATCTCTTTACATCGCAATATTTGCATTTAACGGAATTGAATCCTCA
Organism: Sussaba pulchella; assembly: GCA_963971145.1. NCBI lineage: Eukaryota > Metazoa > Arthropoda > Insecta > Hymenoptera > Ichneumonidae > Sussaba > Sussaba pulchella. The sequence goes on from OZ020178.1 coordinate 7,034,117, forward strand.
GTGAAATAACGGTGAAATTATTTATTTTTTCGACCCGTCCCGGAAATTTTTTTTTTTTTTTCATTTTCGAACGTGATTCTCACATATTTGTTATCTCGCGTCACGTTTCGCAAATAAAGCCGAACGATTCTATTTTCGACACTCGTTATATTCGCGCCAAAGGTGCGACATTACTTCGACGTGGGATTTTTTTTTTTGTGACGCAAAAAAGCGCAAAGATATTTTAAACCTCGAGATTACGGTGAAAATATTATCATTCGCTCGTCCGTGGAATATTTTTGGTGTTCAATACGACATAAATATTATAATATTATATATATATAAATAATAGAATTATAGTATTAATAATATTAATTAATTATTAATATAAATATGATTATTAATATTATTAATATGATATTAATATAATTAACAATATTATACTATACCACCACATAAATATTATAATATTATATATATATAAATAATCGAATTATAGTATTGATAATATAAATTAATTATTGATATAAATACGATTATTAATATTATTAATATGATATTAATATTATTAATATGATATTAATATGATTATTAATATTATTAATCGATTATTTATATAATTATTAATATTATACTATACCACCACATAAATATTATAATATTATATATATATAAATAATAGAATTATAGTATTAATAATATAAATTAATTATTGATATAAATACGATTATTAATATTGTTGATAGATTATTAATATGATATTAATATAATTATTAATATTATTAATCGATTATTAATATGATATTAATATTATTAATCGATTATTAATATGATATTAATATTGTTAATCGATTATTAATATGATTATTAATATTATTAATATGATTTATATGTTGAATATATATTAATATAATATCAATACGATACAATAAATATGTTTCTCGATTACAAATATTTCACGGACGGGTTTAATTGTTCGAGGAAAATTATTCGTTCGTGATGAAAGCTTCGACAAAGCTACAAAGCTCGTCGCGTCTGACGACGACGAGACTATCCGGTGATTGACCCTGTGAACCGTGTACGACTCGGCGATGCTTTGGGCCTGCCCTCATCGTCTTCGTCTCTTTCTCTCTCGTCGTCTTTCTCGCTAATCGCGGAATCGTTTCTCAACCTTGTTCCATCATTCGTCATTGCGCGAAATTTTCCACAACACGATTGTTCGATGATTCTATTGCACCGAGATATCGAGAAAATTAATTGATTGATTCAACGAAATATTATTCGAAAAATAATTCGAAATATTTGAATTATTGAAACATTGAAATAAAAATTGAAAATAAATTATTTAGAAAATTATCACTTTTAACGATTCGACAGAACATGATAAATAACTTAAATAACCTAAATAACCTAGATAATTAATAATGTTTGAATTATTGGAGCATTGAAATAAAAATTGAAAATAAATTATTTAAAAAATTATAAATTTTAACAAACCTAAAATAAATAACCTAAATAACCGAAATAATTAAAAATAATTAAAAATATTTGAATTATTGGAGCATTGAAATAAAAATTAAAAATAAATTATTCAGAAAATTATAAATTTTAAACGATTCGACAAAACATTATTTTGAAAATTTCAAACGAATAGATGTGATCAATTACCATGCAAACATTTAAATTGTGCAGAGATAGGCAATAAATTATGTATATCAGGTGGAATATTGTTTTTCAATAGTTGATAATTATTAGAAATTAAAATTCATTATCGTTCAATTACGAGAATATTCTAAATATATTCCCATCGATTGAACGATTTTCCGACAAACTTTCCGGCAATTTTTTCACGAATTAAATCGACGTTATATCTCTAAAAATATCTCCAACGATTTAACAATTTTTAATTTTCGTTATCTCCATTTTTTCATTATTCTCGTAGCAGACCGAAGGATTATAAAAAAACAATCGAGTCAGTATTTTTTTCTTTCGCATTATTCCACATCCTAAGACGTTGCGCTGCTTCCCCGAAGAATAAATACAGTTACGTTCTATCCGAATGACTCATCGCCTTAATAACAAAGTAAATTCGGTCAAATTGTGGGGGAAGAAAAACAAACGCTACAACTTCTCTATTCAACTAAATTTCAAATGGATACAAACATTTCGGAGTAATGGTGTGTAAAGCAACGAGAAACTTACTATTCTATTTTCCTTCACAGGCGCGGAAAAATGCTCACACTTTCAGTCCTTTTGCCGTTTGGAAAATACGGGATTTTCCCCGGCTTTCCATTACCTCACGCTGCGAAGTCAGTCACAGTGGATAATGGGAAACCGTGGAAAATCCCGTATTTTACAAACGGCAAACGGACAATTAATGGAAGCATTTTTCCCCACCCGTAAAGAAAAATTTATGAACATTTTCGAAGCAGATATTCGGTAAATTATGGTGCAAAAAAAAATCAGCGAAATATTCTGAAGTACGCGGAGTTCTTTTTTTTTTCAATGAAGAAGGAAAAAAGAAAAACAAGGGTGCAAAGTCGAATCTTGGACATTGCGTCCGAATAATTTTTTACATTTGCCAGAGTTTCCTCTATGAGGAACTGTGTCGATCAATTTTGTCTTCCTCATAGAGGAAGGTTTGGCAAATGTAAAAAATTATGAGGAAGCAATGTGCAAGGTTCGACTTTGCACCCTTGTTTTCATATAAAATCCGTTCGTAAATCGATCTAGTCCAGAATGAATGTATGGTGAATTCCGTGTCAAATCTTAAAAATTGAAAGTCGCATCAAATTTAAACGGCTGGATGGATTTTGCCCAAATTCAATACGAAACATCTTTCGATAATAGTGCGACTTTGTAACAAATTTTAGTCCGATATATCGAAAATTGTGGAAGCTAGAGCGCGCACGTTTATTTTTGAAAAACTTCAAAACGACATAAAATATGAATGGCTCGATGGATTTTGCCCAAATTTAATACGAAACATCTTTTGATAAAAGTGCAACTTTGTGCCAAATTTTAGTCAGATATCTCAAAAATTGCACCAGCTAGAAAGCGCACAGCGATTTTTTACACCTTTCAAAATTCTTTGGAACAAAAGCACTGCATGGATTTTTTTCAAATTCAGTAACAAGCATCTCCCCGTAGTTGTACAACATTTTACTGAATTTGAGCTCGATATCTCTAAAATTGAAGGAGCTAGAGACCGAAAAAAAATTTTTGAATTTTTTAAAAATCGCGTAAAAACAAAAGAACTAGATGGATTTTTCGAAAAATTTAATCATGCTATGCGCCTCGAACCCTTCACACGTGTGACAAATTTCAGCTTGATATCTCAAGCCGTTCTCAAGTTGTGAACGTTCAACCAATGTTACACACACACACACATACATCCGGACATTTTTTTCTAAATATGATTTATCGGCGTTTTGGGAAATTCTGAACGCGTCTTCATGAAAATCTGGAGAATAAAATTCTTCACGAAAACAAAGCTTCCTTTATGATGAAGCAAAAATGCTCAATTTTTTTTCTCGTCAAATTCAGTTAACTCTATAATAAAAGTTCAAACCACACGTGACACGTTGAAACAACCGGTATGACGTTACCGGATGGTGTCTGCGGTTATCCGATATCACGGATCGGCTTTGAAAAAAAAAAAAAAACCATAAATCTCACGCATGATCGGCCTATAAACTCGTTCTTAAACTGAATCGATGAATAATCACGATGCTCGTTCGCATAATTTTTATTCGATAAACATTTTTATTCCACATTCATCGACGATTCGAGACGGTAAAAACGTTTGAGAATAAATTTTTCCGACGTTCGAGCATCCGGAAAAAATGTTCGATAATAATTATCGAAGCTCGTACTATTTTTTTATTGTCTCGGAATCAAATGCCGCGGTTATGATCAATTTTTCTCGTGCGAACACAAGGATAAGCGCGTGTCGAGCAACCGAAGCGTGATTCAACAGCGTCTCGCGTTACCGCGGGCTCGTGGCGTCTCGTTGATAAACGTCCGACAACGATAATAATGATAATGATGATGATAATAATGAATCATTAGATTCGATCGAGCATCTAACACTCTACGATGACATTATCATGGCATCGTAACGATAATCATTTCAATTAATAGTCGTTCGATATTTTTTTCAATGAATTTCTATCTTTATCCAAGTTTTCGTTCAATTATTTGATCAATTGATGGATCGATAGATTGGTTATTTCATTGCATTTAATGATTTAGTAACGATTATAATTAGTTTTATGATATTTAGTTACATTTAACGTTGATTCTAATTTAGTAAGCTTAAAAAAATGGCCCTCTGGCAATGTATAAAAAAATATAATAATAATGTATACGATAATACAAGGAAAGAGAAAAGATGTAGACTATATTGTCAATAAATGTATTTTACTATTACTACTGGTCCCAATTGTATCAATAAATAAATGGAAATATAGTTTGATCATACGATAAATAAATAGATTCAAGAAAGTTTTACATTTATTTATTCTCTCCAAAAGTCCCAGCGATGATCTATTAATCAATAATTCAATAATGTCATACTGAGAGATTGATCAATTGAGATTGATCAATAAATCAATTAAATGAATGAATGAAAAAATATTTCATCATTAGATACAAATAAAAATAGAGAATTTTGATTTATTAATTAATTTATTCATTAATTATTCATTTATTTATATGAGTGTATATATATTTATTTTTTTTTGCAGAAAGTCCTACCCAAGATCTGGAGCAGCTCCTTGGCAGAAAAATCTTGCACTAGGAAGGGGTGGCTCGGTCTTCCGTCATCGATGGGTTGAGAACGCAAAGTAAAGTTTCCTCCTCTCTCTCTCTCTCTCTCTTCGTCTCCTTCGCTTTGTCTCTGTCTATCTGCCTCTCGCTTTCTCCCCCCTCTCTCCTCTTTCTCTGTTTCTCTCTCCCTCTCTCTCTCTCTCTCCTCCTCCTCCTCCCATTCATTGGGTATTCCCATTTATCCGTCCATCGCTTCTACTTGCAATATTTCGGCAATTACAATTATCAAGTTGGCTAGCACACCGATGAGCCATGCTGAAGGTCGTGGGGGCCTCGTGGCTCCAGACCAGGATGGCCTCCTACATCCTCGTCTCCGTTGGGCTTCTTGGCATCGGCATGATCGTGCTTGGGGAATACGGCGGGTATGATTATATTTTTTTTTTATTACAAATTTTATCGTTAATATCACGATATTCTTATCATTCACTATTTCGAATATTCATTCGTCTATTTAATTTTCTTTTTGAATAATTATTTTTTAAAGTGATCAAATCGTCAATGAAAATGGAATTTAAAAAAAATGAAATTTTTAAAGATCTTTTATTTATTTATATTTATACATTTTATTTTTTTTTCATTGCAGGATTGAAAATGACGGAACTTATTCGGCAACTGTATTTTGGAATCACAGAGTCGGTTATCGCATTGATTTTTGGGGCCAGGGCAACGATTTGATCACGTTGCCGAAAGGTGTTGCCAGGGCTTATTACAAAACTAGAATCCAGGAGACCGGGTGAGTTGCGGCTACGTTTTTTTTCTTTCATTTCACGTCTGATTTAATCGAATTAATCAAATTTTCACTCCTAATGTATATTACGGTGGCCCTTGATAGGGGTGAAACAAATTTTTTTTTCTCTCACCCCTTAAATTCACTCGAAATACTGAAAAATGATTTTTTAAAGTGAAATCCGCTCTTAATTTTAATATTAACCCGTGCCCCAAAGGCCTTTTGGAGGAGTTTGACCGCCTAAAAATTGTGATTTTTGGGAATTTTTTTAAAGAAAACGATTGGATCGAATCGTTTGAAATTTAGAGGGTACATTTGTGCATGTGTAATCGATACATGTTTAAATTTTTGAACAAAAATTCTTAATTTTGGACAATTTATTCACCATCTCCCAAGTCCTCAAAAAAAAAAGTTTCTTCACTGCTGCAGTTATTAAGGTATTACGCTAATATTAAGGGCCACCCTAATGTATATAAAATCGTGCATTACGAAAAGTTTCTTCGCAAGTCCACGATTTCCCTGATAATTGCTCGTCGTTTGGTCAAAATTCCGTCATTCAATTTCATTTTCTTCAATTTTCTACTAAACAAACCAATTTAAAGCACTTGCGATAATTTTTACGGAGAGATCAGGATTCTTGATTTCTATTTTTTTCTCGAATTCTATCATTGCAGCTTGTTAGACTTGGTTTTATTTTTGACATTAAGATAAAATTTGGAGAGCTTGCAACGGTTATGAATGAAGATTGTTTTTATTTAGGTTATTTATATGTGTATTGTATTTTATATTATTTATTTTTTGACAGATGGTCAACTGTGGAAATCGAAACCTCGCCGTCGTATCCCGACGGTGTGCAGGCTTACGCCGCGGGTTTCCTGGAGGGCAGTTTGACTTGGCAACTGATACACCATCATTGGTACAACACCATAGGCAGCACGTGTTCGTTGCCCGAAAACGAAGAACGTTGCGAGATCATAAGACAATCATTGCGCGAAAATACGGCATTGATACGGGAAAAAGCGAATCTTCTCGACATCGAAGATCCATTTTGGCACATGGTAAGCTTTTGTACGAACAAATTTAATGATTCGACAATTTATCGATCGAGTTTTACGATAAATTTTCCGGGTTTTAAAACATTTGTTATTATACGTAAATAATATTTTCTCAATGAAAATCTTCATTTCAATTAATTTCAGCATTGGCGCGATTTCGTTTCTTGTGATAATTATTATAGTTAGTAATAATAAATATAATTATAAATAGTGATTAGTAATTTATTGATAATAATACCGTATTATTATTAGTAAAGTATTATTATTACTAACAATATTAAGTATTATTAGTAGTAATTAAGCATATTAAGTATTTTAAGTATTATTATTTACTAATAATAGTAATATTAGTAATTTACTAATAATAGTAATATTAGTAATTTACTAATAATAGTAATATTAGTAATTTACTAATAATAGTCATATTAGTAATTTACTAATAATAGTAATATTAGTAATTTACTAATAATAGTAATATTAGTAATTTACTAATAATAGTAATATTAGTAATTTACTAATAATAGTTATATTAGTAACTTACTAATAATAGTAATATTAGTAATTTACTAATAATAGTAATATTAGTAATTTACTAATAATAGTAATATTAATAATTTCCTAATAATAGTAATATTAGTAATTTCCTAATAATAGTAATATTAGTAATTTACTAATAATAGTAATATTAGTAATTTACTAATAATAGTAATATTAGTAATTTACTAATAATAGTAATATTAGTAATTTACTAATAATAGTAATATTAATAATTTACTAATAATAGTAATATTAGTAATTTACTAATAATAGTAATATTAGTAATTTACTAACAATAGTAATATTAGTAATTGCAAATAATTTACTCGTAATTTTTTCTAAAGTTTTTATTAGTAATTAATTTTATAATTATTATTAGTTTATTCTTGTATTATTTTTTTTCTTGTTTCTCGTAATAATTTTGTATCTCGTAATAATTCTCTATTTAAATTTATTTTCTAATAAATATTTCGTTTCATCGTTGAATTTTAATTTTAGATTTATCCATCTAATTGAATTCGTTGATGAATCATTTATTCTTCCTGTGAATTTTTTTCATTTATTTATTTAACTTAATTTCTTTGACAAAAGGTTCAACTGTTCTACGGTCAAGTGGACGGCATAGAAGCAGGATGGAGATTCGCGGTTCGTCGCAGTCGTCGTTCGGTGGACATAGAATCCGTGGATTTTTTGTGGCTAGCGATGGCCACGGATTTGCCGGTGAAAGGTTTCGGTGAAAAATCCATCGTTTCCGATTTTTCAGCTTCGACGGAAAAAACGGAATCGTCCGAAACTGCGAGCAACAACGTCGGCGTTATTTTTCTCAAGTCGTTCGACCGAACTGCCGAAGGACTCGATCCGATCCTCGCTTTTGCACAAAACACCGTTGCACCGTGAGTTCATTATTCATTCAATTAAAACAATTATTCGATCATCAATCAATCGCTGAATTTTTAATCAATTTACCATATTTTACTTTGCGTTTCGATAAATTCAATGTTCGATTTATTATTGATTCACGCTGCTATTGTCTCGAACTCCGTCACGTAAGTATCTGTTGCAATAAAAATTATGTTGATTTAATTATAATTAATGTAACCGTTGAATTTATATATTTTTTTTTTTTTTCAAATATGCGAATCGTTCCAAACAAATTTTTGGGGATTTAGCAAATTATGATATTATATAAATGATACAATATGTAATATATATTGTTATCGTTATTATATTTTACTCCAAATTTCGGAATTTACCGATTTCTCGGTTCCAATAAATTTCAATTTATATACGTATAAAAATATATATTATACATATATTTATTATTTTTATTATATATATATTTATTTATTTTTCTATATATATATTTAGAATATCTCATGAATAGAATCCAAATTATTATAATTATTATAATGATGACTACAATAATAATTTATCAATCATCAATTAATTAATTAATTAATTAATTAATGCTATATGTTATGATTATTATTATTATTACTTATGATTCCGAATTAAATCAATGTCCGGAAATTAATTGGCCAAGAGAAATATCGAATAATTCGCACGAGGATATTTAATAATTATTCGTGACGTTAATTCGTCAACAGATATTCGAAGATGTTGAGACTGCTGAAGCGATATACGTTCGGTTATCACGTATCGGTGGTCAAAGACGCTCCGCGTATTCCGACTCGTTCCATCTTCATGTCCTCGTATCCCGGCGCTGTGTCGTCTCACGACGAGTATTACGTCGCTCGTGGAGGCAACGACAACGAGGAT
>OZ020178.1:7045523-7079025 GCA_963971145.1 Sussaba pulchella
CGCAGTTTTCTGCAGTTTTGCATGAAGAACCGAGCTTATCCTGGCAGGTTCGCGCATCGAAAAAAAAATACGGTAAAGTGCGAGTACGACTCGCGCCCAGAGGGTTCCGTGCCATATTTTTTCGCAGTACTTCTTCAAACCACCTTCTATTTTTTCGAAACGGATATAGTATACACAAATTAACAACAGACAGACATTGAGAAATAACCTAACGTAGTTTTAAAAATTATTTAAACCGAATTGACAGCGCGAGTGAGTATGGCCGTTGTGACAGACAGAAGAAGAAAAATTCAAGTAAAGTTCTAGTGAGGCGTTATATTCCCTGATTTTTTGAAACTTTTAGGATCAGCCGTTTCGGAAATAAAGGGAGGGGGAGAACGCTCTATTTTTGCATACTTTTCAGCATATCTTCTTAAATATGATTTTTAAAATTATTAAAAAAATATTTTTATATTTCACATAGCCGGCCCTTTCAAATGATACCCCACATGATACATGAAATGAAATTTTTTTTTTTCGGGTACCTCATTTGCCCCCTCTTCAAGTCTCATGTGAATATTTTGAAGTGTTAACTAGTGCAAAATATTCGCGTCAATGAGATGTATTACTGTGGCAAATTTCAAATTTCTACGTTTCATAGTTTCTAAGAAAATCGGCTGTGACAGACGGACAGACAGACGTACGAGTGAGCTTGTAAGGGTTTCGTTTTTTCCTTTTGAAGTACGGAACCCTAAAAACACAGAAATTTCAAAAGCGGCCATTCAAAAAGCTCTGATGAGCACCGAGTGTTTTTCGAACATTAAAACCACCGAAATTTTGGTCGCAAGCGCCTAAAAAGCACCGCACACATTTTTTTCCGTTATTTTTCGGTGCTTTGGATCAACATTTTCGTGTTTTTAATGTTCGTAAAGCACCGGATAAAAAATTCGATGCCCCTTCGGTGCTTACGCTCAAAATTCTGGTGCTTTTAATCTTTGAAAAGCCCTCAGTGCTTTTCGAAAGTTTTTCGTCGCTTTCGTCGGTGTTTGAATCTGTTACGAATCGGCGGAAGTGAACGTAGAATTCCAATTGTCGTGTGAGAATCGGTCAGGAAAAAAATAGTGTCTATTTTAGCCTGCAGCTGGCGCGCCGATCTATCGATGGACATTCATCCAATGAAAAGATATCCAAAATACTTTCATTACCGAATCAATCACGAATCCACATTCGCTATTGAATATTACAATCGATTGCAAAATACCAACTCATTCATTTGTTCATTATTATTGCATAAATTCGGAAATTTTTATTGTTTCATGATAATCGAACAAGGTTGATATCGAAGCGTGTTACTGCACAAGCGCCGCGAGTGTTCGGGGCGGTAACTACGTATTTTGCCCCGAGAAAACCAAAAGGGACCAAAAATTCCGAACAAAAAAGCTCGAACCGACTCAAAAAAAGCTTATCGCTTAAATATGTTAAACCAAGTCCTACGTTTTTTCATAAGTTCTTGAAAAAAACAAAAACTAAAAATCAGAGAAAATGTCAATCAGCGTTTTTCTTCATTACCGACCGAGTAAAAAAAATTTGCGAAGTTGAAATTTTCAGCGCCTGAGTCGCCACGGTTGACGACACATTTCAATGCCCGAAAATTTTCAATCGTCGGCAAATTACCTCTGCAACAACCCTTGCAACCCTTTCAAGCACGGTGGGTGATGAAAAAAAAAAAAAAACTACACACTATCTCGGGCACAAAATTGTGTTGCGAAGAAAACGCGTGCTTTCGTCATCGAACGAAAATTACGTTACTTCGTAATTTAGGTTAATAATGTTGTTTAAGGCTATTTTTTTTCTTCTCTCGATTATTTTTCCCGTCGAATACGAGTGAAAGCGTCGTGAAGGACTGATTAGAAATTGGAAGATTGTTGTTGCGAAGGATCCTGCGAAGTCCTTTGTGCCTTCGGAGTATGCGTTGTCAAGTTTGTTCAAGTTCATTGACGTGCGTCAGCTGTACCGGAGTTCACTTCAGTTTAGTCCAATTTGCGAGCTATTTGACGTTTTAAGGGCGTGAGGAGGTGATATTTCGGTGATCGGTAACGAATCTTGGTCAGTCACATTTTTAATAGTCGACGACGATCTCAGTCGTCGTCCTTGATCGGCCAACCGTAACGCAAACACCATATTTTTGCCAAAACAACGACGAATATACATTTTTGTTTGTTTGTTTTTATCGTTGTTGCTGTTGTTGTTTTTTTTTTCCAATGAGTTGGAAAAATTTTAACGTCGAATGATGAAGAATAAAAAGTTTGTAAGGTACTGAGAAATGAGCAACAAAAATCGTCTGCGGAGCTCGTGTCATGTAAGTTTTAAAATATATTTGGAATTTGATTATTTTGTTTCTTTTTTATCAAATGATTTTATTGTTTGTGTGGATTTTGCGGTGTTTCTGTTATTATGCAGAGATTGCGACAATTTTTTGGCTTTTTTTGTCACTTTCGTAGCGATTGTGAATCTTTATTGTTATTATGGACATTGTCGCAGTGATTGCGACTATTTTTTTTTTTTTTTGCTACTTATAAATGATTGGGATGTTTTTTTTTTGGGATGAGGCGCTTTTTTTTGTTGACGATTGGTCGATTTGCGCAGGTTCTATATGATGGTGCGGATAAACTTCAAGACGATACTTCTGGTTCTCATAGTCGCGGTGATCAGTTGCATTCTCACGTCTTGGAACAATTGCGGCAAAGGAATATTTTTGAGGGACGCCGATTGGAAAAATTATCAACAACACAGGGTGAGCACGTTTTTTTTTTTCTTTCGATATCAAAGGCTTTGCCGAAGTTGTTAATTTCATTCCGCTTGACTGCTATGTTACCGAACGTGGCAATTATTTCCATGAATTATTCAAAAGAAACATTCTTGAATCACCCTTGAAATTCTTTAAAAAATTGGATTGTTTCCGGTCTCTCATTTTTTATGTTTTTGATCAGCCGTTGAATTTTAATTGTTTCTTGATTTAAATTCCGATTTTTTTATAAATTCTGATTTCAACATTTTTTTTCATGAACGTTTAATAATTTTTTCATTGTTTTTTTATTTTTTGAAATGTTTTAAAATGTTTCCAGGATCGTCTGACCAACAATGAACCGGGATATCAGGAGATAGATTGTGTTATAAACGGAGGAAACTCCATAGGATGTCGCAAGGAAGGAGACGAAGTGTACATTCCATTTTCCTTCATCAACAAATATTTTGAAGTAAGAATCATAGCCATTTTAACCGACGGTGAAAAATTAAAATAAAATTAAAAAGTAAAAAATAAATAAATAAATAATAATAATAATAAATTATTATTATATAATTATAATAGATAATATTGTATCATCATTATAATTATTTATTTATTTATTTTTCACTTTTTAATTTAATTTAATTATTTCATTATAATATAATAATAATAATAATATAATACTGTTTATTATAATTATATAATAATAATTTATTATTATTATTATTATATAATTGTAATAAATGATATTATATTATTATTATTATTATTATTATTTATTTATTTATTTTTTACTTTTTAATTTAATTTAATTTTTTTATTACAATATAATAATAATAATAATAATAATAATAATAATATAATATTATTTATTATAATTATATAATAATAATTTGTTATCGTTATTATTATTATATAATTGTAATAAATAATATTATATTATTATTACTATTATTACTTATTTATTTATTTTTTAATTTTTTAACTATAATATTATAATAATATAATATTATTGATTATAATTATAAAATAATAATTTATTATTATCATTATATTATAATAATAAAATAAAATGAAATATATAATAAATTATTATTATATAATTATAATAAATAATATTATATTACTATTATTTATTATCATTATCATTATTATTTCCCTTATTCCCGTTATTATTATTTCACAATCTTATGTATCGTGAATAGAAATAATAAATTTTCCAAATTCAACTCTTTCCTCCCACAGATTTACGGAAAACTAACGACCACGGACGGTCTCGAGCGTTTCGAATGGCTCCACAGTTATTCGAAATTCGGTCCGCCAAAAGGAAAATACGATTCTCGCGGTGTCTTCATGACGTTCGAAAATTACAACGTCGAAGTTCGCGATCGCGTGAAATGCGTCAGCGGAAGCGACGGTGTTCCAATTTCCACGCAATGGGAGAGCGAGGGTTATTATTATCCCACCCAAATAGCCCAATTCGGTCTTTCGCACTACAGCAAAAATTTAACCGAACCCGAACCGCATCGCAAACTCATCGAAGATTCGGATCGCGTCAAACAATCTTGGACGGTTCCACAGGGTTCCGTTATATCACGTCCTTACGACAAAAGAATCGGTAGTTACGTGTTGAAATACGCAACACCCGAAACAAGCACTTCCGGAATATCTTTCACCATGGATCACGTTTTGGATTTTGTTCTCAAACTCGATCTTTCCGTAAAAGATAACGGTAGTATATCCGTCGTCATGCAAAATCGTGAAAAAAAAGATACTTATTATTTGCATTACACAACGAGCAACGTTGTTTTGCATTCTTACAACAATCACATTTATCACGGTATCGGTCAAAATGGCAATCAATGGAGAAGATTGACACGTGATTTGATCGTCGATCTTCAAAAAGGTTTGAACGCAATCGACAAGACCAAACGTAAAATCACGAGATCGAAGTTTAAATTGATCAAAATAATTCTTTACGGTTCCGGGAGAATTGATAACGTTACGCTTTCGACGAGCGAACACATGGAACAATTTTACGATGCCGCGAGATGGTTCGTTTCTAATCAGAACGTTACTTCCGGAGGCTGGCCGAATCCTGTGAGAAGAAAAGTCGCCAGTGGAATGGCTATACTCGAGCCTGGATGGTAAATTTTTATTGTTGATTGTTTTTTGTCGAATGAGGCTGAAACTAGCGGGCAGTTCAGCGGGCAGTTCGCCGCGCGCGCAGGGGTTCTCACGCGCTACGCTGCACGCCGCACGAGTCCCGTAGCACGAGTCTCGTTCTCGCGGCAGAAGGCTCGCGGTAGATAAAAATTATTTAAAAATCGAACGCGATGAAATATTTCTGTCGCTGTTTGTGACAGGTTTCTAGACGGTCATGAGAACGTAATTGCAAAGTTTCAGAAAATGTACACGAATATTTTTCGAGATAGAGATTGTTTAACTAATTATTCAGCTCGCGGCATAAAAAATAGAATAAAAAATGAACGCGATGAGATATTGCTGTCGCTGTCTGCAACAGGATTCTAGATGGTCTTACGAACGTAATTGCAAAGTTTCAGAAAATGTACACGAATATTTTTCGAGATAGAGATTGTTTAACTAATTATTCAGCTCGCGGCATAAAAAATAGAATAAAAAATGAACGCGATGAGATATTGCTGTCGCTGTCTGCAACAGGGTTCTAGATGGTCTTACGAACGTAATTGCAAAGTTTCAGAAAATGTACACGAATATTTTTCGAGATAGAGATTGTTTAACTAATTATTCGGCTCGAATTTTTTTTTTACGGGAGATTGTATTTGTTTTGAAATTTATTTTGGGGATGTTTATGAATGTTTGAAAGAGGGATTTGGATTATTATTTTTGTGCAAAGGTGGTCGAGTATTTGTTACGAAGCCAACGAAATTCGAAATTGGAAATTGTTTCGTTGGAATTTTTTTTTGAGGGAGATTGTATTTGTTTTGAAATTTATTTTGGGGTTGTTTATGAACGTTTGAAAGAGGGATTTGGATTATTATTTTTGTGGAAAGGTGGTCGAGTATTTGTTACAAACCCAACGAAATTCGAAATTGGAAATTGTTTCGTTGGCATTTTTTTTTAGAGAGAGTGTATTTGTTTTGAAATTAATTTTGGGGTTGTTTATGAATGTTTGAAAGATGGATTTGGATTATTATTTTTGTGCAAAGCTAGTCGATTATTTGTTACAAACCCAACGAAATTCGAAATTGGAAATTGTTTCGTTGGAATTTTTTTTTTAGAGAGATTGTATTTGTTTTGAAATTAATTTTGGGTTTGTTTATGAATGATTGAAAGAGGGATTTGGATTATTATTTTTGTGCAAAGGTGGTCGAGTATTTGTTACAAACCCAACGAAATTCGAAATTCGAAATTGTTTCGTTGGAATTTTTTTGTAGAGAGATTGTATTTGTTTTGAAATTTTATTTGGGGTTGTTTATGAATGTTTGAAAGATGGATTTGGATTATTATTTTTATGCAAAGGTGGTCGAGTATTTGTTACAAACCCAACGGAAGGAAAAATTTACTCTACACTAAATTTTACCAATTTAACTTCCTAATTTTGTTTTTCCGTAATAAATTATCGTCGGAAGTGGCAATCGAATCCCAAAGGTCTGCATGCCATTTCAACCGCTTTTCAAAGAGCTTTCAAATGAAACTTACGGGATCAACCCACCTATATAATTCGCGGAGCTACGATTTTTTAAATAGAAAACTTTACGTTCTTCCCATGTTAATCAAATGGAAAAACTTGAAAAATCTTGCGCAACCCCTAAAAATGGTCCAATCGGGTTCATCTTCAGGATGAATTCTCCGGATACAAGATACTTCGCCGTAAATGCATTCCATTTGCAATCAGAATTTTTTTTATTTCATTTTTAAACCACCCTAATATCCACGCACATATACATCCACACATTTCCTACAAATCTCTTTTCTCGACGTCTCACCACATTCTAAACATAATCACACAAATATCTCGGTAAAAAAAAACATTTTCGCCATAACACAGCTTCCTCTATAAAAAAGCAACAAAAGATAATATATATTATATATATATATATATTAGAGTGGTCATTAAAAAAAAAAGTTGTCTTGTTCCTTGAGAAATCCGAAGTTAACCTTAAAAAAAGTCGATCCTCCAAATTTGAGCTCTTTATCTTAACCTTAAGGGGGCCTCTGCATTTAAATAGAATTTTTTTTTTTTTTAAATAAAATTTTTTTTTTAATTTAAACGCAGAGGCACCCCTTAAGGTTACACAGAGCTCAAATTTGGAGGATCTTCTCTATTTGACGTCAACTTTAGATTTTTCAACTGGGAAGAGATTTTTTAAAAAATTGAAATTAAAAAAACAAAAATTCCTCTTTAAATGCAGAGGCACCCCTTAAGGTTAAGATAAAGAGCTCAAATTTGGAGGATCGTCTTTTTTCAAAGTCAACTTAAGATTTCTTAAAGAGCAAGACAACTTTTTTTTTTAAGGACCACTAATATATATATACAATATATATAAATAAAATTTGATGTTTTCAGGTACTCGGCGATGGGTCAAGGCCACGGAATTTCCGTGCTTGCGCGTGCTTATTATCATTCCGGTGACGAGAGGTACTTGCAAGCCGCTGTTAGAGCTCTTCGCCCCTTCAGAATTCCTTCTATCAAGGGCGGAGTTGCCGCAATGTTTCTCGAAAAATTCGTCTGGTACGAGGAATATCCGACGAATCCATCGTCCTTCATTCTCAACGGTTTCATATATTCTCTCATCGGTCTTTACGATCTCAAAAGCGTCGCGAACGGTCGCGACGCCGACGAAGCCACCGAATTGTTCGATCGTGGAATGATTTCGTTGAAAAATATGTTGACCCTTTACGACACCGGTTACGGAACGACTTACGATCTTCGTCATTTCACCCTAAAAACAGCTCCTAATTTGGCACGTTGGGATTATCATTCGACTCACATAAATCAATTGTTGTTGCTGAACACGATCGACAACGACGAAATTTTTATGACGACCGCCGAACGTTGGATCGGTTACATGAATGGCAAACGAGCTGCGCACAATTGATACGAAGAAAATTACGATGGAATATCTTACCTTGAAAAATTTTCGAAGACCCTTCTCGAATGTCGCCATCGACCAAAAACATGAGGGAAAAATTTTAGGCCCATTTTTTTTTGTCGAATTCTTTTTTAAAATAGGATCGAGATTAATTATTTATTTTTTTTGATGGATTTATTTGTTTCGTGTTTTTGGTGAGATATTTTTTTGGAGTAGAGGGCGGAATTTCTACGTCTATGGAGATTTTTAGAAGCATCGTTGTTGAGCAAAAATATGAGGAAGATTTTTTTTTGTCGTATTATTTTTTTAATACGATCGAGATTATTTATTTATTTTTTTCTTTGGATTTATTTGTTTCGTGTTTTTGGTGAGGGCTTTTTTTTGAGTAGATGGTGGAATTTCTACGTCTATGGAGCTTTTTAGAAGCATCCGCCGTTGAGGAAAAATATGAGGAAAAAATTTGAGGAACATTTTTTTTTGTCGTATTATTTTTTTAATACGATCGAGATTATTTATTTATTTTTTATGTTTATTTATTTCTTTCGTGTTTCTGCCGGGACATTTTTTCGGAGTAGCTGGTAAAATTCAACGTCTATGGACCTTTTTAGAAGCATCGCCGTCGACCAAAAACATGGAAAAAAACTTGAGGACCATTTTTTTAAATCAATTTTTTTTCTAAATACGATCAAGATTATTTATTTATTTTTTCTTATTTATTTCTTTCGCGTTTCTGCTGTGACATTTTTTCGGAGTAGCTGATAAAATTCAACGTCTATGGACCTTTTTAGAAGCATTTATTGTCCCGAAATTTAGAAGAATTCGAGGAAAAAAAAAATTGGGATTCTAGAAAAATTTGATTTAAACTATAGGATTAAATTTAATTCCTAAGAGCGCATGATTCGAAGGGTCACCATTTATTTTTTTTTCATTATCCTCTCTCGACCTCACCCCCTGCAGAAACAATTGCGAACCAAGTCCCTGTGTACCGTATAATTCGAAACCTTTCTACATTTTCTACTTTTTCAACTACTAAACCTAGTGAAGCTACGTCGTTTCCCGTTCCCGGCTTTTCTTTCCGTGTTAAATGCGTGGCGATAGATTTAATTGAGACGATAAATCGTGCACAATCGTAACGACGATAAGAAGAAGAGGAAGGATGGAAAAGAGAAGAAAAAAAAAATAAGCCGGACAGATTTGTTAGCTCGGCGAAGGACTCGATTGTTCAGTATTCGATGTAAAGGCCTGTAAATTGCTTAGCAAGTCCACGTTTTTGTGATGTGGCGAACGTCGCACAGGGTAGAGTGACTTGTACACCAGTGATAATAGCGTTTATTGATTAGGTAGACTATCGTTTAATTACCCCGCCCCCCCAATTTTCTCCCGAGACAGAGCTTACGGCGAAGATATTTTAATTACATATTTATTTATTTATTTTCTTTTTTCATTCGCATATTAATTATATTTTATCGATTTATATTATATAAATAATATATAATAATATAATATTATATATAATAATGATATATTATATAAATATATCATTAATATAATATTGTATATATGTAATTATATAATATAAATGTATAATATATATGTAATAATATAATAATATTAATATTATTATATATTATATAATAATAATATAATATTATTTTATATTATTATATATTATATAATAATATATAATAATATCTATGTAATAATATAATAATATTAATATTATTATATTATTAATAATAATAATATTATTATATTATTAATAATATTAATATTATTATATTATTACATATATATTATTATATATTTATATTATATATAATATTAATATTAATATTATTATATTATTACATATATATTATTATATATTATTATATATTGACATTATATATAATATTAATATCATTATATTATTATATATTTATATTATATAAATATTTAAATATTCATATTATATAAATATATAAATATTATTATATTTTTTATATTTTTAGGTTATCAATGTTTCCATAAATTCATATTTTTCGCACATCAAAATTTTCAATCGCGTCGTGTATGTTTATTTATTCTTTTATCTTTAATCAATCGTAGAAAAAATCGGATGATCAGCTATCGTTGCCAAAAAAAGCAAAATTATGTGCAGTCGTCTGAATTGAAGGTATTTTTCCACAATATCTCATTACAGAACTGTCGCTCGTTCGACAAATTCCTTTCATGCGGCGAGAAAAGACGAAAATAAATCCCAACTAATGAAATCTTATTGAAAATTTAATTTTGGTAATATTTTTTTTTTTTATTAGAGAAATTAGCTCACGCTTATCAAAAGATTTTTCGTTGATTCTTCTACATTTTTTTTTTTTTTTTTTTCGAGTTACGATAGTTGGCATCCAGTTGGCGTCAGTGATTTCAAGTATTAGCCACAATTTTCATTGAACAACGCGTTTGTCAATTTCTATGATGAATCATTAATCACAATCGCCACATTTTAATAATCTAATTGTTTTCCCGACAACTTAATAGACCGATAAAGTGCAATTCTGGTGAAAATAATTGTCTAAGAAAATTCTACTAGGTACTTTTCGCACCAAAAAAAAAAAGAAATAGTCGAAAATTTTAAATCCCTTTGATTCTCTGTCTCCTCCCTTCGGCTGCCCCCCTCCCCCCTCCCTCGCGTCAATCGAGCTCTAACAATTAGCCGTTACGTAACAAAGACAATATATATATATCGTGCTCGCAAGCACACGGACCCGTTTTCGTCGTAGAATTCACATTTCGAAGCCACAAGATAAAAATCCAAGAAAAAACTACAATCGCGGCTGTAAAAAAAAAATGAAGAAGAAAAAAAAATAATAATAATTGTCGAATTCGCGATTCGCGAGATTCCAGATTGATTATAGTTGATCGTCCAATCGCTAATTAAATTCCTGTAGAAGACGAGCTGCGTTGATCATTCGTTAGACGATGAAAAAAGCTCGCGAGCTTAACGCCTTCGTAGTTGAAACAAACGAGAAAAAAAAATTATTGAATTAAAAAAAAAAAAAAAAAAAAAAATTACAAGAATCAACCTCATACAGCGGTGCAACGTAAATAATCATAGCGAGAAAAAAAAAATCACGCGACGAAGTATCGCATTATCCCGAGGATAGAATAATTAGGGAAAAAAAAAATACTGTAACGAGTAATCAAGGAAGAAAGCGAAAAAACGAAAAAAAAAGAAGAAAAATAAGAAAAGAAAAAGAATATTGCAGCACACTTAGACGTCGTAAGATCGAGACAATGATATTTAAGCGGCGTGAGATACTTTAGAGAATTTGTTTGAACGAATGAAAAAAAAAAAAATAATTGGAGAAAATTTAATTTATTATATATTGTTATAATGATTTATTGTAAATCGACGTTTATTTTTGGCTACAAGGGTTTTATCGGTAGCGATGCAGCTTCCGTGAGCCACGAAGTGTAATAAAACATTCCGACAATGGAGATTAATAACGATGCGACGTGTGGACGTGTGTGTTCGCGTGTATGTGCATGAGTGTGTGTTTTATTAGGATGGAAGATACAATTTGTCATCGTAGATTACAGTCGAAAGCATTGAAAAGAACGAACAAAAACTAGGTAATTATGCAGAGAGTGGACGACACACCGATTTCTCGGAAATTGAAGTATGTTACAGAGGATAATTTTTCTTTTTTGAGTAATTTTATATGTATATGGGGCATTCCATGACAGATCGATCAACTTCTGGCGGTCATTTTTTATATCGTTTTTATCATTTTTTATTCGAAAGTACTCATCGAAAAAAGCGAGCCCAATTTTTTTGAAATTTTTGAAAAATAAATTTTACGAGATTTTTTTTTTTTTTGAAATAAAAAAAAAAAAAAAAAGAATATCCGTTTTTTTTTCGCCTGAAAAAATTCACAAAATTCTTATGAATTATAAGGAAATTTTCAAACGCTATTGCAAGATGGAGCTTTCGAAACTACCGGAGAAAAAAAATGAAAATCGAAAAATTCGCCAACAAATATTGGTGATGCATTTGTCACATACAATATTTTTTATTTTTATTTTTTTTCTCCGATAGTTTTGAAAGCTACATCTTGCAATAGCGGTTGAAATTTTTCTTGTGATTCATAAGAATTCTGTGAATTTTTTTAGGCGAAAAAAAAACGGGCATTCTTCTTTTTTTTAATATTTTTATTTCAAAAAAAAAATCTCAAAAAATATATTTTTTTTAAATCTAAAAAAAATTAGGCTCGTTTATTCCGATGAGTACTTTCGAATAAAAAATTATGGAAACGATCTAAAAAATGACCGCCAGAAGTTGTTCGATCTGTCATGGAATGCCCCATATGTTGGGCGCGGAAACCAAGTCTTCGTATGGTTATGCGTGGTTAAAAGTTTCTGACATGACTTTCGAAATTCAATAGATTGTTGATATTTATTTATTTAGGTTATTCGGTTATTCAAGTTATTTATTTATTTAGGTCATTCGGGTAATCGGTTATTTCACACGTAACGATTGTATCACGAAACGTGTATAATTTTCGATTACCCGAATAACCTAAATAAATAGATAACCTAAATAAATGTATGAAAGAAAATAATAATAATTTAAAATGCAATAAAATAAATTGAAATTTCATTGAATTTTTTTTTTTTTCAACAACCTTGAAACATGATAAAAAATGGTTTCCGCGCCCTAAATCCACATACAAAGTTGATTAAAAACACCCCCAGAATCACATACTTAAATTCCAGAGAAATCAGTGTGGCGTCCACTTTCTGCATAATTACCAAAAACTAAACTAATCTTGAAAAGAAAAAAGACAAAAAATGTTCGACTCGAATGTTATTAGTTTTGTAAATTACACACGAGATTGATAAAAAGTGAGAAAAAATGATAATTCTCGAGTGTTGGCTGTACGAGAGACGCTGGAGCAAGTGAATTTTTCTTGTTTTGTTGTAATTTATTTTTTTATTTCAATTCAATTGTACATCATAATATTTATATTATTATTATTAATTCGTAACAATATATATATTATTATATCATACGTTTTTTGAATTGATTAATTTTTTTTCTTTTGACATAAATAAGTATTTCCAGGAATATTATATTCCAGGATGATCGAATTCGTAGAAAAAAATTATAATTCACGAGTGTTTGCCGTACGAGAGACGTTGGAGCAAGTGAGTTTTTTTTCTTGTAATTTATTGTTTATTTTAATTCAATTGTACATCATAATATTTATATTATTATTATTAATTCGTAACAATATATATAATATTATATTATACGTTTTTTCAATCCATCAATTTTTTTTCTTTTGATATAAATAAGTATTTCCAGTAATATTGAATGATCGAAATGAGTTTTTTTTTCTTGTAAATAATTTTTTTATTTCAATTCAATTGTACATCATAATATTATAATTATTATTATTAATTCGTAACAATATATATATTATTATATCATACGTTTTTTGAATCGATTAATTTTTTTTCTTTTGATATAAATAAGTATTTCCAGTAATATTGAATGATCGAAATGAGTTTTTTTTTCTTGTAAATTATTTTTTCATTTCAATTCAATAGTACATCATAATATTAATATTATTATTATTAATTCGTAACCACATATACATTATTATATCATACGTTTTTTTAATCGATCAATTTTTTTTCTTTCGATATAAATAAGTATTTCCAGGAATATCGAACGATCGAAATGAGTTTTTTTTCTTGTAATTTATTTTTTTATTCCAATTCAATTGTACATCATAATATTTATATTAATATTATTAATTCGTAACAACACATACATTATTATATCATACGTTTTTTGAATCGATCAATTTTTTTTCTTTCGATATAAATAAGTATTTCCAATAATATTGGATGATCGAAATGAGTTTTTTTTTCTTGTAAATAATTTTTTTATTTCAATTCAATAGTACATCATAATATTAATATTATTATTATTAATTCGTAACAACATATACATTATTATATCATACGTTTTTTTAATCGATCAATTTTTTTTCTTTCGATATAAACAAGTATTTCCAGGAATATTGGATGATCGAAATGAGTTTTTTTTCTTGTAATTTATTTTTTTATTCCAATTCAATTGTACATCAGAATATCAATATTATTATTATTAATTCGTAACAACATATACATTATTATATCATACGTTTTTTTAATCGATCAATTTTTTTTCTTTCGATATAAACAAGTATTTCCAGGAATATTGGATGATCGAATTCGTCGTTCAGCCTCATTGCTCCAATCGCACGGTTTTTATTCTAGGTCGGCCGTATCTCCGTCTGGCCTCGTCTTCGAACGCATTTTCCATTTGTCGAACGATCTCGTTGAAAAATAAATTCGACAGATGTGAGTGAAACACGGATTTAAATTCGAACGATAATGAAAAATCTATCACGCAAGTTTGTGGAATATTGTTCAATCCGGGATTGAACATCCACAGAGTGTTCAAATGATTGAACAATTTTCCATCCGTGCATTCGGCTTTGACGACGTGCGGGCGTATCATCGTTACTTTGGATGTGTAACTCTCGTTTATCGGTGGAAAACCGATTACGAGACTGGCTCGAAGAAAATCTTTGGTTCGCGATAAAATTTCGGATTTTTTGCAAAACGGAACGAATTTTCGATAATTTTGCACATCGGAGACGACGTTGTACATCTGCTCGGCGGAAAATCTGTGGGAAAAATAATTTGGGATGAAAGAAAAATTTTGAGCGATGGTTAATTTTTTTTTTTTTTTTTTTGAGGGGTTGCGTTTGGTTTGAGGTGAAATTGAGGGATTTTTATGATTTTTCAAAGCTGTGTTGACGTAATTTTATTGGCATGAACGATGCAGGATCAATTGCAACCTTTATCAAGGTATTTGGATGAATTTTTGGGTGAAAATAATTTCAATTTTGAGGGCGCCTTTGATGTTGTCCCGAAACATCGTTTTTTTTTTTTAAGATTACTTGTGGTGATATCTCTGAAACGGCTCAACCAAAATTATAAAACCCAAAAAGATTTCTTGTTTCGAAACTTTGATTTGTTTTTAATGTCGATTTCTTCAAAAAGTTCGATTTTTAAGATTGAAATGGAAGTATTTAAACGGATTTGAATTTAATAATGTCATATTAATATAAAAATATTTCAAAATTTAAATTTTAATTAATATTAAGAAAAAATTTAATGAAGATTTAGACGGAAATATTCGGTTTTTGACAGAAAAATTGTTCTGGAAATTCAAATTTCGCTAAACCCTTAGTTCACGAACTTTTAATATTATACTAACGAAACGTTTTTATTACGATAAAAACGTTTCCAAACGTGTTTATTATGATAAAAACGTTTCCAAACGTGTTTATTATGATAAAAACGTTTCCAAACGTGTTTATTATATATAGTAATAACGTATTTATTCATAATAAAAACTTTCTTCATCATAATGAATAACGTTTAATATTATAATAAATAACGTTTAATATTATAATAAATAACGTTTAATATTATACCAACGAAATATTTTTAATTTTTTGTTATTTCAGATGATTCCTCAAATGATTCATGATAAAATTCATACAAGTACTTCAATATACGTTGCAAATAATACTGCATAGCCCATTCTAATGAAATGATGTAAACATGGCCAAGAAAGATGCAGAAAATCCGTCAATATTCTCGCAAACGATCAGATAATGACCCCTTGATAGGATTTGTCGATGGAAACGTTAAATGTAATTTTTAGATTACCCGACTAATTTTCGTCCCTCGTACTCTTTCATCTTGCCGTTATCTACATTCGTCGAGTAAAATATCCCAACTGGGGCTTTCGATTCTCCCCGATCGAAAAATGTTCGGTGAAGAACATTTTTTTCCATTTGAAAGGCTAATCTGTAAGTCGAATTTTGTTAGAATAATACGAGACGGTTCGAACTTTTAAAAATTATTATTATTATTGATATTATTATTTCTTTCAATCAAAAAATTTTACAATGCGAGTAGAAGTTACGAATTCACTAATAAATCTTTGTTAGGACAAAAAAAATTCGCAGATTGAAGAATCTACGAAGCCCATTTTCCACTTCATGTGCGTTTCTGCTCAGTCGGTAACAAAAACTGTAAAGCATTATTCTCGACTGCCATTTTAGTCTGACATAAAAAATGTAGACAATTAATTGCGTCTCCAAGTTCTCCAGTCAACCGTTCTCGTCTTTGATAAGATCGACGAATACAAAACAAACAGACGACACAAAGCACAATCGCCTAAAAGCTTCAAAACCTTAAAATGTCGTCAAATTTTAATCTTCGAATACTTTCCACCGTATTGTTTACGCAATTTTAAATTCGAAATTTTGACGACAGTGGCGCCACTGTTGCGAAAACAGGTGTTGCAACAGTTGGAAAGAATCTAACCCCAAAATGAAACCCCGACATAACCTCAATCGTCACTTAAAATTAATTGATTTCTCATCCACAACGCAATCGAATCAATAAAAAATAATCAACGACAATCAACAGAGAAACATTTTATTCACCTGTACATATCGTCGGTCACTCGTGTCACGAATCGTCGTCCAAACGTGATAACAACAATCACGACGATCGCAATGGCGGATCATCGTTCGACGAACATTTGAAATTTACGTTTAAAATCAAACGAATATAAATATCCGAACGTCGTATTTATTTATAACGAATAATTCGTTGTCACGATCTCGTGATTAGTTATCACGAGCATTTACGTACGATTCGACGTTATATATTTGTTTCTCCGTATAAAATCATTACGAAACACTTTCGACGACGTTTGGAAAAGCCGTTCGCTCATTCGTCGGTTTCTAGGGTTTTCCGATTTGGGAAAATTCAGTCGCTGGCGCTTTCGCTTTTTTCCTTCGAACTTTCGAGTTACATAACCTTGAAATTTCCACTTAGTTGTTGTTCGTTTGTGCTTTGGGGATATCGTTGGGTTTACGAGGACTTTAACAATGGCAAAAATCGTTCCTCAGACCTGCAGGAACGTCCTGAAACAGGTTAGCGATCGTCAACATTTTTCTATTGTCGCGTTTTGTTGTTTTATGGGGGGATTTTTTTTTTTTTCAATGTTTTCGGCAACAATAAGGAGTGTTGGGACGTTGATCAATTGTTACTTGACAATTACGATCTCCACCCACATTCTCAAAGTTTTGCGGCATATTCCAGAGGGTATTTGTTCTAAAAAATGTGTCTACACCGGAATTGTATTGGTCCGAAGATTACACAAGATTGCGCAAGATTACTTTTTTTTTTGCGGGCTACTTGTAATCCTTGATCGAGTACGAACACATGGAAAATGATTGCATGCGATCCGTGACAGATTACACACAATTTTTTAAAGACTACACGCCTCCGTGACGGAGGGCATGACATTTTTGGAAGATTACGGAGAGCCGTTGGAATGCGGCTTGAAGTAAAATTCAGGTGCGATTACGAGAGAACACTCGGACGCACAGGAATAGTAGAGGATCACCGGAAGAATATGTGGAGAAGGCATGAAGAATACACGAATTATTTTGTAATCTTTCACGATTACATAAGATTGCATGACATTTTTTTGAGATTATCCATAATTACAGCATAGGAGGAATACAAAGATTATGAAAACGATTACACAAAGAATACAGAAATTATTACTGAAGCGTACTTCTCTTATGTACACCAGATTACACGAGCGAACATCCCCTCGATGACGAATTATTGGGTTGGCGACTGAGTTATTGCGGATTTTATAAATTGGTGATCTTAGCATATTCTTTCGTTTTGTCAACGTGGTCAAAGCACCTAATCTATATTGTTTTCTTGTTGTTCGGACTTCCACCTTTAATTTTGTAGAAAAATTGTCTCGATTAGTTATTTAGTTTCGTTTTTATACCAATTCAAAAACGGAAGAACAAGACGCGCATTTTTAAGAGAAAAATTACCAGAACGAAATTTGGCAAACTAATTTTGACACTGCCTTTCTTTCAAGGCTTCATTCCCATATACGGCGTGTAACATCTTTCGTGCCTGCGATGCCTTCCTGCCTTTTCAGAAATAATACAATATAATATGTCTGAAATGCGCGTCTTGGTCTTCCATTTTTTAATTTGGATAAAAATGGAACTAAATAACTAATCGATACAATTTTTCTACTAAATTAAAGGTGGAAGTCTGAACAACAAGAAAACAATATAGATTGGGTGCTTTGAGCGCGTTGACAAGACAAAAGAATATGCTGAGATCACTGATTGATAAAATCTGCAATGACTTCGTCGCCAACCCAATATATCCAACGTTTTGTGGCAAATCAGTCAGTTTTTTTTTTTTTTTTTTTCATAGTCTTGGAAATGTTTCATCAATGGAAAAAGGAAAAAACGAGCAAGGGAGAGAAAAATGTCGGTGTATGGCTTTGAGATGAAATTTTCTTGTCGAATGTTTATATAATCGACAATATTGAGACGAGCCGCAGGCTGCGTGCTAAATAGACGATGGCTAAATTATGGATTGTTTTGTACGTTGCAACGCGCGACGCAGGTTCGAGGCTTTCACGTTGCGGCTGCGCAGAATGCGGAGGCGAGGCTCAAGACGTTTTCCATCTATCGTTGGAATCCGGACAAACCCGAGGAGAAGCCGTACACGCAGGACTATAAGGTTGACTTAAACACGTAAGCTCGCTGTGTTCGTCGTCGTACAGTTTTTTTGCATTACTTATTTATTTTATTTATACAGTAATAATATTCTAACAAGAGAAATAAATTATAATTCAATATAATACTAGTAATTTTTATCAAACAATGATTATTATAATTTAATAAAATACTAGTAATAATTATCAAATAATGATTATTATAATTCAATATAATACTAGTAATTAATATCAAATAATGATTATTATAATTTGATATAATACTAGTAATTATTATCAAATAATGATTATTATAATTTAATGTAATACTAGTAATTATTATCAAATAATGATTATTATAATTTAATATAATACTAGTAATTATTATCGAATAATGATTATTATAATTTAATATAATACTAGTAATTATTATCAAATAATGATTATTATAATTCAATATAATACTAGTAATTAATATCAAATAATGATTATTATAATTTGATATAATACTAGTAATTATTATCAAATAATGATTATTATAATTTAATGTAATACTAGTAATTATTATCAAATAATGATTATTATAATTTAATATAATACTAGTAATTATTATCGAATAATGATTATTATAATTTAATATAATACTAGTAATTATTATCAAATAATGATTATTATAATTTAATATAATACTAGTAATTATTATCAAATAATGATCATTATAATTCAATATAATACTAGTAATTATTATCAAATAATGACTATTATAATTTAATATAATACTAGTAGTTATTATCAAACAATGATTATTATAATTTAATATAATACTAGTAATTATTATCAAATAATGATTATTATAATTTAATATAATACTAGTAATTATTATCAAATAATCATTATTATAATTCAATATAATACTAGTAATTATTATCAAATAATAATTATTTCAATTTAATATAATACGAGTAATTATTATGAAACACTGATTATTATAATTAAATATAATACTAATAATTATTATCAAATAATAATTATTATTATTTAATATAATACTAATAATTATTGTCAAATAATGATTATTATAATTTAATATAATACTAGTAATTATTATTAAATAATGATTATTATAATTTAATATAATACTAGTAATTATTATCAAACAATGATTATTATAATTTGATATAATACTAGTAATTATTATCAAATAATGATTATTATAATTTAATGTAATACTAGTAATTATTATCAAATAATGATTATTATAATTTAATATAATACTAGTAATTATTATCGAATAATGATTATTATAATTTAATATAATACTAGTAATTATTATCAAATAATGATTATTATAATTCAATATAATACTAGTAATTAATATCAAATAATGATTATTATAATTTGATATAATACTAGTAATTATTATCAAATAATGATTATTATAATTTAATGTAATACTAGTAATTATTATCAAATAATGATTATTATAATTTAATATAATACTAGTAATTATTATCGAATAATGATTATTATAATTTAATATAATACTAGTAATTATTATCAAATAATGATTATTATAATTTAATATAATACTAGTAATTATTATCAAATAATGATCATTATAATTCAATATAATACTAGTAATTATTATCAAATAATGACTATTATAATTTAATATAATACTAGTAGTTATTATCAAACAATGATTATTATAATTTAATATAATACTAGTAATTATTATCAAATAATGATTATTATAATTTAATATAATACTAGTAATTATTATCAAATAATCATTATTATAATTCAATATAATACTAGTAATTATTATCAAATAATGATTATTTCAATTTAATATAATACGAGTAATTATTATGAAACACTGATTATTATAATTAAATATAATACTAATAATTATTATCAAATAATTATTATTATAATTTAATATAATACTAATAATTATTGTCAAATAATGATTATTATAATTTAATATAATACTAGTAATTATTATTAAATAATGATTATTATAATTTAATATAATACTAGTAATTATTATCAAACAATGATTATTATAATTTCATATAATACTAGTAATTATTTTCAAATATTGAATATTATAATTTAATATAATACTACTAATTATTATCAAATAATAATTATTACAATGCGAATAATAGATACAATACTTATGTTTTTCTTTGTCTTGATCTGTTACAATTTTTGTCCAATTTGGACGACGGGTTTGAAACTTTTTGCCATAAAATGGCAATAAAATTGATTCCAGATGCGGTCCCATGGTACTGGACGCCCTGATCAAGATAAAAAACGAGATAGATCCTAGCCTGACGTTCAGAAGATCGTGCCGCGAAGGAATCTGCGGATCCTGCGCCATGAATATCGGCGGTACAAACACGCTCGCTTGTATCAGCAAGATCGACAGCGATGTTAATACGAGCGCGAAGATCTATCCTCTGCCTCACATGTACATCGTGAAAGATCTCGTTCCGGACATGAACAACTTTTACACCCAATATCGCAACATACAACCGTGGTTGCAGAGAAACGACGGCAAGAAAGTCGGCACACAGCAGTACTTGCAAAGCGTTGACGATCGTAAAAAGCTGGTAAGATCGATGATGAAATTGATTCATCATTTTTATTTTCTAATCAATAATTTCACGATCGATGATTCAATTGCACATTGAAATTTTAGTTATTTTATTCATTTTATTTGTTGTGTTATTGTATGTTTATCGATTGATTTTGTTTTATCGTAGCGATTTTAAAGTGGAAAATATTTGCTCTGTGGGACAAAAAAAAATTGTGCGGATTCTTTCGTACCAGGGTATAACTGCTTTTTTTTTTTTTTAAGGATGGTCTATACGAGTGCATTTTGTGCGCTTGCTGCAGTACATCGTGTCCGTCTTACTGGTGGAACGGCGACAAGTATTTGGGACCGGCGGTTCTCATGCAGGTCAATAACACGAAATTATTTTCATTCCTTTTTACGATAATATCGATTCTCGATTGCAGCAGCATTATCGAAAAAAATCAATTTATCATCGAAATAGAAATACCTAAATTCAACTAAAAATAAGATGGAAAAATTGAAATATTTAGAAAAATGGAAAAATAAAAAATTTGAAAAATTGCAACATTAAATTGATTATGACAGATAAATTGATTGAATCGATTCAATTAATTCGTTTATTGCATTGATCGAATGAATGGTTCGATATTTTGTAATGATTTCATTTATCGAATTGATTGATTATTTTTTTTTTTTGATTAATTCATTTTTATCTTGATTTTTTTTTTTTTTTATTAATTCATTTTTATCTTGATTTTTTTTTATATAGGCCTATCGGTGGATCATTGACTCGAGGGACACTCAAGCGACGGAGCGTCTGGACAAGTTGCGCGATGCTTATTCGGTATATCGTTGCCACACGATCATGAATTGCACTCGCACTTGTCCAAAGGTAAAAAAAAAAAAAATAAACAAGGGTGCAGAGTCGAAGCTTGCGCATTGCTTCCTCATAATTTTTTTATTTTGCCAGAGTTTCCTCGATGAGGAACTGTGTCGATCAATTTTGGCTTCATCATAGAGAAAGCTTTGGCAACTGTAACAAATTATGAGAAAGCAATGTGCAAGGTTCAACTTTGCACCCTTGTTTTCATATAAAATCCGTTCGTAAATCGATCTAGTCCAGAATAAATATATGGTAAATTACATGTCAAATCTAAAAAATTGAAAGTCGCATCAAATTTAAACGCCTTGATGGATTTTGCCCAAATTCAATACGAAACATCTTTCGATAATAGTGCGACTTTGTAACAAATTTTAGTCCGATATATCGAAAATTGTGGAAGCTAGAGGGCGCACGTTTATTTTTGAAAAACTTCAAAACGACATAAAATATGAATGGCTCGATGGATCTTGTCCAAATTCAATAGGAAACATCTTTTGATAATAGTGCAACTTTGTGCCGAATTTTAGTCAGATATCTCAAAAATTGCGCCATCTAGAGAGCGCACAGCGATTTTTTACACCTTTCAAAATTCTTTGAAACAAAAGCACTGCATGGATTTTTTTCAAATTCAGTAACAAGCATCTCCCCGTAGTTGTACAACATTTTACTGAATTCGAGCTCGATATCTCTAAAATTGTGGGAGCTAGAGACAGGAAAAGAATTTTAGATTTTTTCAAAAATGGCGTAAAAACAAAAGAACTACATGGATTTTTCTAAAAATTTAATCATGCTATGCGCCTTGAACCCTTTACATGTGTGACAAATTTCAGCTTGATATGTCAAGCCGTTCTTAAGTTGTGAACGTTCAACCAATGTTACACACACGCACATACATCCGGACATTTTTTCTAAATGTGATTTATCGGAGTTTTAGGAAATTCTGAACACGTCTTCATGAAAATCTGGAGAATAAAAT
Source organism: Sussaba pulchella (assembly GCA_963971145.1). NCBI lineage: Eukaryota > Metazoa > Arthropoda > Insecta > Hymenoptera > Ichneumonidae > Sussaba > Sussaba pulchella. The sequence goes on from OZ020178.1 coordinate 7,068,481, forward strand.
TCTTCACGAAAACAATGCTTCCTCTATGAGCAAGCAAAAACGAAAAAAAATGGACGGGGACGTCCCGAATCACGGAATTGAAACCCGAATGTGGTCGATTATCCTTCTTCAGCATCTTTTGGATCCCACGACCTGGCCAATTTTTTTTCCAAGATTTTCAGAGCCCTACTTTCTCTCACCCCAACGTCTTTTTTTGAAATCAAAAGCTGCTATTTCTACTGCTTTAAATTGAATGAAATTTTTCTCTCAATTACTTTATCGAAATTAAGAAACTTTTTTCATAAAATCGGAGTAGACATGTTCTTAATAAATATATATTTTTTTCTATTTTGAAAACATTCGAGTTTCTCCAAGATTTTAATATAATATATTAAAATGGTTTTATCATGATAAAACTATCTACAAAATGAATAAAAATAAAATCTATTTTACGAAAAAAAATCGCTATTTCGACTATATTCTATAGAAAATCGATTTTTTTTTCTCGTAAAAAATAATAGAAACTATCTAAAAAATCTATAAAAAAAATTATTAAGGTCGTAGGATTCAAAACATACTGAAGAAGAATCCTGTACGACATCGTAAGATAGAAGAGCCCCAATCCCGTAATTTAAGACGTCCTTCATCATGTATATTATTTTAATCAAAAGAAAATTCGTGCCAAAAGATGTAAATTCAAAGAAAAGTAAAACAGAAACTAACATAGTTAAAATATTTATTTCCTCAGGGATTGAATCCCGGACGTGCGATCGCTGAGATAAAAAAGCTTCTCGGAAACGTGATACAGAAGGGAAAACCGGGTTTGGACACGACGGCACTTCACCACTGAACAAAAACCCATCGAGTCGATTACCAACCTAAAAAAAAATGGTTTTAGATACATCGGTATTACCACAATGTCCACCGGCGATGCCTTTGTTTAATAAATTTATCTATGTCCCGTAAATCAACGAGAGGGAATTAATAAAAACTTTCTAGACGATAGTCGCACACATTTTAATTGTTGGACAAAAAATAATATAGATATTTAAAAGAAAAGAAAGAAGAAAAGAGTAAACATTTTTTTTCTTTATTTTTCACAACTGTTCGTAATTTATTTTTTCCTCGTCTTATACGTAGGCTATTTTAATTTGATTATCCCGTCATTTCATTAACTATAATAATATCAATGATATAACATTATTTTTTCCCTTAATTCTATACATTCAGGAATGTGACTCGAATAAAGTTTAATGGAAAGTTTCAGAGATATGCAAAAATTCGAATAGAACGAACAACGATGTCGCAAACGCCATCGTCGTTCCTTCTAATCATTATTTTTATTTTATTTAGATTACTTAGGTGTTTTTTTTAATATTTTTATTTTTATTTTTTTTATCACAATAGTAATTAGAGTAATTGTGCGATTTTTCGTTTTGATTGATATCTACGGAGATCGGCGACGATTCGCGCCACACGCACGTGCGTTTGTGTATTTGTGTGATTATCTTTAGGCGACGATAATCGCCGAAGCGATTCCATCGAAAAATAGTGATGACGTAGGAAAAATATGCCGACAGTCGATTCTTCTTCGTAAGTCGAACAAAACGCGTGCATGCAGTGTCGGAAAAATGTTAATCGTTGGAATCGAACGATGATTCATTGTTGTTGTTTTTTTTTATTTTCATTTTTTTTATCGCTCGAAGGAGGATCAACGTTGGATATTCAAGTGGACGACGGTTCGGTGTGAGCCAAACGGATTCTCGCTGTTTCGCGTGAACGATTGTGCACCTCTGCCGTGCGAAATGTTATTCCAAATATGTCTTCGTGATATCTGTTTTCATCCTGGAAAATATTGAAAAATAATTGAAATAGGGCCATTTCGTGGCCATTCTCAATAATTCCGAAAATCAAAAACGTTATTTCCCCTACATTTTTCGTAAATTATTTTCGTTGGCAGTATTCGTTATAATTTTTATCGAATGTACGGGATGGTTTCTGTCTGACTCGGCACAGTTTGACTCGGCACAATTTGACAGATGAGAGTCACTCTTTCTCTGTCAAACTCGGAGAGAGTGTCAAATGTCAAAGAGAGAGAGAGTGACTTTCATCTGTCAAACTCGCGGAGTCAAAATGTGCCGGGTCAAACTGTGTCGAGTCGAACTGTGCCGAGTCAGACACAGTTCAATTGAATCTATAATTTAATCTACTGATCGAAAGCTACATTGTTGAATTTTTTCCAAATTTTCGAATTGATAGTTTAGAAATTAGAGGGGTGGGGGAGAGGGGGGGGGGGGTGATGATGACTTTAAAAGGAAATATCTCGGCACTAAGGGGTTGTAATGAAAAGGTTATTCGAAATTTCATTTTAGGAATTGATAGCATTTTTTTAATATTTTTAATATAGAATTGATAGAATTGGACGAATTTTCGAATTGATAGTTTAGAAATTGGAGAGGGGAGGGGGGGTGATGATGACTTTAAAAGGAAATATCTCGGCACTGAGGGGTTGTAATAAAACGGTTATTCGAAATTTCATTTTAGGAATTGATAGCATTTTTTAAATATTTTTTTTAATATTTTTGATATAGAATTGATAGAATTGGACGCATTTTCGAATTGATAGTTTAGAAATTGGGGGGGGGGGGGGGGGGGGTGATGATGACTTTAAAAGGAAGTATCTCGGCACTGAGGGGTTGTAATAAAAAGGTTATTCGAAATTTCATTTTAGGAGATCCATTAAAATCGATGGGGTGGGGAGAAGAAAATTCGAGTTTGCTGTTTAATTTGCGGGAGGAGGGTGAAGATTTTTTTTTGCGTTATTATTTTTGTTTTTGGATCATCGATCTACGTCTGCGTACCGCATTTTATCTTAATCAGCACGTTAATGAGAGAATAAACTTAGAAAGGAAAAACCTTTAGCCTCATTGGATTATTTTTCGATTAATGTAGAGAAATATGATATAATACGCCATATAATGAATAATATAATATATAAAATGATATTAATAATGAATAACAGAATTATATAATAATAATATTAATATTATTAATATTATTATATGATAATAATATTAATATTATTAATATTATTATATGATAATATTAATATTATTATATGATAATAATATTGATATTATTATCATGTATATTTAGGTTATCTGAGAAATCTATATATGTAATATATGTATATAAATATAATATATTTACTTATATATATATATTCAGAAATTATATGATAAATTCTATGATATATAATATATATATCACGAAAGTATTCTATTATTTATTTATGATCTGTTATCATAATTATTTCTGAGTTTTTCATAAATTCAAAAAATAATGATAAAATTGTCGTGTTAAAATGTAATTTTTTTAATTACCCGGAGGGAAAGCATGTAGGCCTCGACCTCCTTGTCGAGCAATTGGCCGTGGGTTTGTATGATAATCTTCAGAGTTTGATAAACGTCTTCGGCCATCGTGCAATCGCCGCAGACGTAGAAATGGCCTTGCTCGTAAACTAGCATGTTGTAGATCTGCGAGGCCTCGGCTTGGATCAAATGTTGCACGTAAGTCTGAAGAGAAACGTGATAATGAGGAAAAAAAAATTCGAAAATCAAATTTCCATCGTTTATTTATTTTAGAAAAAAAAATTTTGCGTAGGAAAAATCGTTGAAACTTGCCTTTTCGATGCCTTTTTCCCGGGAAAGCGCGAGAAAAACTTTGTCCAACACCCCAGCTTCCATCATTTCGCGCTTTTCCTGCCTGTAGAGATCCAAATTTCTCTGGCGACAACCGAAGAACAACCAAATCTTGCCGAAATTCTCTCCTACAAAACGCAGAAAGAAAAAAAATAAATGTCAGATCAATCATTTTTCCGAAATTTATCGAAATATCGTTTTAGATTTAATCGAATATCTTGGAATCAATTTTCCAATTGCATCGCACTTTTATACAAAATTTTCGTTCTGTCTAAAATAATTTATTTCCATTTTGTGTCTTCCCTAAATTTTCCCCAATAGAGCGCAAAACAAAAAGAAAACTAATTGCAGTTAATTTTTGTTAATTAAATTGATTTTCAAGAAGCTTTAATTTTTCTTTCATTCGACGGTTTTTTAATTTTTTAAAATTATTATTTATTGTTTTTTTTATGGAAACTCACGAGGGTTTAATTGCATTTCGGCGTGTCGATGGTGCCAAAAACCTCGGAAAGGCGCGATTCCGGTTCCAGGACCTACCAGTATCATCGGTGCCGTTGTTTTTGGTGGCATATAAAAGTTTGGAGCGCTGAAATTAATTTTTTTTTTGTTTTTAGTATTCGATAATTTGCGGAAAAAACGTTGCATTTATTTATTTTTTTGTTGCATTTATTTTTTTTTCCCTGTGATGTGGCGAATTGTTGTTGATTGAGGATTGAAAATGACGTACCTTCGGACGAAGACGTAGAGAGGTTCACCGTCCGTAATGTCGTTCAAATAATTCGAGCACACTCCATAGTGAATTGGTCCGGATCCACCTGAAAATTCATTAATAATCATCAATGGATCAATGGATGGATGGATTTATTTTCTCTATGAAAATAAATCCTATAAAAATAATGTAGCTCTGTATTTTGTGGTTCGGCACCACAAAACTATTTATAATCACTGAAAACTCTAAACCACTAAATTACACTATCACTAAATGATCACTAAATTTATTAATTTATAAACAATATTTCTTTATTTTTGAATGATATCAAAATTTATCAATTTATGAATAATATTTCTATCTTTTTGAATATTATCAAAATTTATCAATTTATAAACAGTATTTGTATATTTTCAAATATTATCGAAATTTATTAATTTATAAACAATATTTTTAGATGTTTGAATATTATCAAAATGTACCAATTCATAAACAACATTTCGATATTTTTGAATATTATCAAAATTTATCAATTTATAAACAATATTTCGATATTTTCGAATATTATCAAAGTTTATCAGTTTATAAACAATATTTCTATATTTTTTAATATTATCAAAATTTATTAATTTATAAACAATATTTCTATGTTTTTGAATATTATCAAAATTTATTAATTTATAAACAATATTTCTATATTTTTTAATATTATCAAAATTTATCAATTTATAAACAATATTTCTATATTTTTTAATATTATCAAAATTTATCAATTTATAAACAATATTTCTATATTTTTAAATATTATCAAAATTTATCAATTTATAAACGATATTTCTATATTTTTAAATATTATCAAAATTTATCAATTTATAAACAATATTTCTATATTTTTAAATATTATCAAAATTTAACAATTTATAAACAATATTTCTATATTTTTAAATATTATCAAAATTTAACAATTTATAAACAATATTTCGATATTTTTGAATATTATCAAAATTTGTCAAATTACTTAGTATAACTGAATAAAATCTCGGGGAAAAAAATCGTTACGATTTTATTCGAGATGCTGTTTTACAAAATTAAATACTCGATGAAATTGAATTAAAGATTAAAGAATAGATTCAATATGTTTTGAATTTGTTATGAATTTTTTATTGGAATCATCGTTGGAGAATAATTGATTCAATAACGTGCCTTGCGATTTGTACTGAACTATAGCCACGGTCAGATGAATTTGGCCCTGATGAACCTTCGGTGATGAAGAAATGCTGTAAAAACGTGGCTGAAGAGGCGTCAGATGAAGAACGAACAAAGGAGCAAAAGGTCGGACCGATGGAAATTCGTTGAGAACCTCGAGAACGTTTGGATATTTCCAGTGTTTCCAATCTTCGTAGGCCGTCGAATCCTGACAAGATCGAAATTGCAATCATCGACCTTTTTTTTAAATTTTTACAAACGTTAAATAAAATTGAATCAAACTGATGGAGAAAATAAAAATAAAATTGTAATAAAAAATAAATGAATTCAGCGTATAAAATGTCATAAAAAAGAATCTTAAATTACAAAATAGAAATAAATACACGAATAAGAAATAAATCATTCTTATAAAATAATACCAAATTTTGGGAAAATAAAAAATATTTGAGAATTTTTTTTTCACCAATTTCAAGGTAATTAGATTATTGTCAAATTATTATTTAGACCTGTATAAAGTGAAAAAAAAATACTTACAGTCGCGAGAATGTTCAGCTGAGCCTGTTCCTTCGGATTTGTGGCTATGGATCCAAAATATCTCAGCAAATTAGGCGTCGGAGGTGTCGTGATGTCCAAAAAACGAGTCAGCATCATTCTCAACGAATTGGGCGAGAATCTGTCGTGCGGTACCCAAGTCTTCACGATTCCTGCATTTATTCATTCATTGATTTCCAGATTCATTTATTTCCAGAGCTTCGTCGTGAAGCTTAAAAAAAAAAAATTCAACGAGTTCGGGAAATAATTTTTACCGACCATTGGGAGTGTGAGATTGCTTCTGCATCTGCAACTCCATGGATACGTCGAAATCCATCGTCGGATCCATACGAGCCAAAATTCCTTCGACAAGCTCGATTCTGTTGCAAGCGAATACTCCGAGATGATCGCCCGGTTTGTAGGAAATTTCCATGCTCGCGAGATCGTCGAGTTCCAACAACAATGTTGTTACTCTGAATTGCAAATGAATAATTATTTTTTATCGGCGAAGATCATCGATAATTTTTTTAACCTATATTTTTATTTTTATATAACGCAAAAATATTTTCCTCGCTTTTTCGTGGTTTTTTGCGGGAGGCAAAATAGGCCTTTTTGCGACTCTCGACTGTTCGTATGGTAGATCGTACGCAAAAGTGCACATTTAACTCCTAGGACGTAAATATTTCTCCCTTTCACCTCTGTCAAGCGGGCGTGACAGTTTTTTTTATATAACGCAACCATGTTTCCTTCGCTTTTTCGTGGGTGTTTGCGGGAGGCAAAATAGGCCTTTTCGCGACTCTCAACTGTTCGTATGGTAGATCGTACGCAAAAGTACACATTTAACTCCTAGGACGTAAATATTTCTCCCTTTCACCAATGTCAAGCGGGTGTGAAATTTTTTTTATGACACGCTGTGCGTAAAAGTGCGGTTTTACGCTCACTTCGTTCGCTTCAAACCACATTTACACACCTTGTGCCATAACTCGCACTCGTCAGAAATTTTTTTTTCGTACTAGTGTCATAATGTACTATTTTACCGCCTTTGGAGAAGAAAAGACTGGCGAGCAGGAGACATATGAGCTCATTCGATCTCCTGTCACATTGACCGACGGTATCAACGACATTGTGTCATTGTGCTTACAATTTTTCTTAAGCAAGTATACTATTTATGTTCCTATTTATTTGTTTTAAGAAATAAAAATAAATTGATCATTTATTCAATGTGCATCAGATTTATGTACCGTTTGTTCGAAAACCGTTTGTTTTACAAAAATCCGCGCTCGCCGTTAAAAGCGTCCATTTGCGTCCTTGATACACAATATACTATTTTGTAGGAAAACGAAAATTTGCAATTTTTCTGGAGCTAAGGATTTTCTTTTTATTGTACTTACCCGGAATCGTTGGTCGTCAGATCCGTCTTTCTAAGCATATTGCACGTTGTTACGTTCCTGTTGTGGCACTTGCTCAATGCTAAATCAATGGACAATCATTGCTTATAATATTATATAAAAGAATCGGAGTTCATTGAAAAAAAAGAAATAGAAATTGTAAAAATATTAAATAATAAATGAAATGGTGAATACGATTTCGGATATTAGTTTTGGATATCGATGGAAATAATTACCTTTGGATATTGGCTGTGGATCGGCTTCGATGAAACGCACCGTCGAGTTTGACAGTGCTTCGGAACCGAGGGACAACGCGACTTCCAGAAGAGTTTCGTCGTCGTCGAGGCAAAAAGTTTCGCAGGCGATCTGAGTAAATATAAATTTCAAACCATTTTTTTGAACCAAAATATAGACGATTTACTAATATTTTCCTTCTTTTTCAGTAAATATAAGTTTAATAAATGTAGATTAAACATACATTTATAACGATTATTCTTTATACCAAAATATAGACGATTTACTGATATTTCATTCCTTTTTTTAGTAAATATGATTTTACTAAGATTTTGCTATTAAGGCCGTATGTACGTGATTTCGCCGATTTTCGAAGGTACTTTTCTAGACGCGGTTAAAAGAAAATGATGCATATATTGACAACATTTTTTTACGGATCATTTATGCACATGGTTAAGTATATGTGAAGAAAAAAAATCATAAATATTAACGAATGGCGGAGATATTACACAATAAAGCAATGTATGTCTTTTTACCTTGTGAAACGTTTAACTTCTGAACGAAGGTTCAAATCGCTTTGAAATTTTTACAACATATTTTCAGTATCATTACCTATCGTGTGAACCACAGAAACAAAAATTTCAATAACACATAAAAAAATACAAAAAATAAAATACCGACAGAAATTTTTTTTACTCAATTTTCTGTCGGTATTTTATTTTTTTTGTTATTTTGTGTCATTGAAAATTTTGTTTTTGTGGTTCACACGATAGGTGATGATACTAAAAATATGTTGTAAAAATTTCAAACCGATCTGAACCATCGTTCAAAAGTTAGAATTTTCACAAGGTTAAAAAAATTACTTTATTATTTAATATCGCCGCTATTCGTTAATATTTATGATTTTTTTAACAGCGTCTAGAAAAGTACCTTCGAAAATCGGCGAAATCGCGTATATGAGACCTTAAGCATCGAGATAATATATATTTTTAAGGATTCCTTTTTTTTCTACTAAAATCGGGACGATTTACTAATTAATTCTCTTATTCTTTTCAGACAATAAAACGTACTGCGAACGTATCTGCGGCCCATTTTCGAAATGCTTGTTCCTGTCCGCACATCTCATCGCCCTGAGACAGTCTCGACAGTCGTTCGCCACCCAACTCGCCAAGAAGATTGTCCACGTAACGACCGAACGCACAAAAATTTGGATAAGCCGACGAACCCAAAGCGAATACCGCAAATCTTCAACCAATCGAAATTTCCATTAAAAAACATCGTCCCTAAATTTCCTTCACGAAATATTCCTATTCCATCGATAACATTTTCCTTTATTTTTTAATTATCCCAATGGGAGAAGAAAAAATGGCATTGATTCGGAAATTTCTCATATCAATGAGAAAAAAAATGTTGTGAAATTTACCTGACGTTACTAAGAGGACCAAAGGTATCCTCATTCTGAGATTCCGTCGTGGAACCCCTGAGAGAATCGAGTCTATCCAATTTCTTCACGCTTCCGACCTCCGTCTGGCTGTTGGCCTTGATGAAAGATTTGGAAGTCGCCAAACTTGACGGAAAAAAAAATACAAAATATCAAAGAGTCTGATCTTCGCAAATTAATTAATTCTGCTTTCTTATAAAGGAAACTTTTTGACCGCCAATAAATATTCTTTCGGGATTTTGATGTCAATACGTTCAAAATCTCCTAAAACATCCTGAAATTACGTTTGGGTGAAATGTCTGCATTTATGTGCGTGTGTGTGTGTGTGTGTGTAACGGCTTCCCAAATTTCGAACGTCTATAACTCAATAACGGTTTCAGCTACAGCGCTCAAACTTTGCACACATATGCAGCCTCGTAATGTCTATGTCATCTGTAATTCTCGCGATAATTGGCGAAGCCGCTCGGATTTGACAGCGTTTCGAAATTTCCAAAAAATGTCTGCGACCACTCTAGCATCCGGAATTTTTGAGTCATCGATCTAAATTGTTTTTCACAAAGACGATAATGCTCACGGATGTTTGGTATTGAATTTGGGCCGAATCCATCAGGGAGTTCAGATTTTATAAGATTTTTAATTGTTTGAAGAATTTACGTTTCGTTCGAACTCGCGTCAGCTTCGAACGATCGAAGCCGAACTCGGTACATATCAGAAACACCATTCAACCGCACTATGTATCAAATTTGGTGAAGATCGGTTGAGGGGATCGAATTTTATAGGACTTTGAATTTTGTAGGAGTTTGAATTTTCCTAAACTAGCTGCAAGTTGAAAACTTGCAGTTTGCTTCCTCCGCACTTGAGCCAATGGAAGAAATCGTTTATGAGGAAGCCGGAATTAATAAAGAAAAAGGTACTCGTAGGAATCCTCATAAAGGACATCGACCATTGGCTCAAGTGCGGAGGAAACAAATTGCAAGTTTCAACTTGAAGCTAGTTTTTTCTCATTTCGTCGTCCATTCTGCACATTATTACTGATTTTTCATGATTATTTTAATATTTCCAATCTTTTAAATCATTATTTCTTACGATTTTTCGAAAAAAAGGAACAAACCTTATTTTGCTTTCGTTGTTTGTGTACGTCTCGTTCATCTTCATAGCGTAAAGATTTTGTGCGAAAGCCTGCAATCGAAAAGATTCGATCGAATAAATTTGATTGAGTTACACAATTTTGGATGTTTGAAGAAAAAAGTATGAAAATTTTTCTTAAAATATTAATAAACGAATTATTACGGAAACTAAACATTTTAATATTGTTTGAAGATAATTGTCGTTGTTTTTTTTTAAAGTTACCTCGCC